>CM022755.1:21952933-22120433 GCA_012411365.1 Ameiurus melas | reverse complement strand
ACTGTGGGATTGAGAACCTGACAGATTTGTGGGATTAGCTCTGTAAGACACATACTGTACAGGTATTTCAGGGATCTAGGAGCTGCAGAAACACAGCGGTTGGCTTTTAATGCTTGTGCAAGTCAGTAACTTCCTGCAGCAGATTATTGCTGCAAATAAAATGCAAATCACTTCCTGCACACAAGTTTGTATAAATCACGTATACAATGTGTGCTTGTATAAAGCTGCATCAAATGTATCTACATTAAATAAAGTTAGCATGGCCAGAGCCCTCAATTTTAGATTCATGTTCATACCCAGTGCCCTGCGATGGATTGGCACCCTGTCCAGGGTGTACCCTGCCTTGTGCCCGATGCTCCATGGGATAGTCTCCAGGTTTCCCAGTGACCCTGAAAAGGATAAGCGGTATAGAAGATGGATGGATGGATGGATGTTCATACCCAGCCAATCAATTAATTAGTTGAAGCTTAAATTCAGGTTCAGTGCACTAATATCGAAGAAACACAATCACTGACCTGAATGACAATTCACACAACCTCGATTGAGGAAAATCTTTCATCTTTGTCTGTGTGAACTAAAGCATGTCTCTCTCTTTCAAAGGAAAATAAATGGGTAACAAAAGTTAATATAGCCATAATACTAGAAAAAAGTATCTAGCTTAAAATTGTTCATTTATTCACTATTCACACAATACCAGCAGATAATCGTAAGTAGCTTTTGATATTCTCTGTTAGCTGTATTAATGTAGGGCTGTGTGACTACACTGGTAGGCAGGTACAGTTCTGGAATAATGAAAGCTGCTTCAGACTCCTCAGTTCAGATCGTTCTGCCATGTTGCGTGAAATGCCACGGTTCATTGAGTGTCTGTGGCTAAGGGCTAGAGGACATGCTGCTCAAAATTCCAGTCAACCAATAAGACATTTAAGGTGTATGCCTTAATATAAGGTGTACTAACCTCTGACAAATGCGCAAAGGAGTCAAAAGCGAAGGGAAAGCTTTAGCACCTTTTAATAAATTGAATAAATAAGGAATGTATAGTGAGCATGTTTGTTTTTTTAAATTAAATATATTTAATATATTCTGACACAGAAATAACTCCGTACTTTAGCTGTCTGAATTTCCGCAAAGGATGAAAGTGGAAAATACTATAATCCATACATAAACAGCTGATAGAGGAATTTCTCTTGAATTGCTTCATCTTTGCAACATCTCTTGCACAGGCTTGTTCTTTCTCCTGCCTTTCACTTTGATCACAGTCCTGTTTATTTCCATCTTCCCACCCTTGTTTTCTATTACCCCACCTCACTCTAGGATGTAGACCTTTATCTCATAACTTATATTCTCATATCTCTTATGTTTTAATATCTCAATATCAACTGCACATTCCTATGTTCCTGCTTTAGTCTTTATTCTCTCCATTCTGCGTTCTCTTCACATGTCTCACTGCTATATGCATTGTCTTCCAGATCAGCTGTTTTCTTGCCACAGGCCTTGGAACAGTGAAAGACTCTCTTTACATCATCAGCATTGGCTTTGTCTTCAGAGTTCCTCTCTTTCTACCCCGCCTCCTCTCTTTCAATTCATTTTCTCAGCACAGCTGGACATGGAGTTGAGCACATGGAATAGACCATAAAGGGCAAAACATAATGCAGTTGTGCTGATGAATACAGCCCTGCTCAACACGAGCACATAAAACACTTCGGGCTTGATTTGGAGCACAGCAGTCTAAGTGCCTTATTATCACTGCTCAAATCAGTCACATTCATAACAAGAGGCAGCTCCTTCATTATGATAGTACTGCCTCATTATATTATATATGTAGGTCTTTTCTATCCTGTGGTGACGAGCATAATTTACAAATTTTTTTTAAACTTGACATTTGGTGGTATGATGGTGCTGCAAGTCGTGTTGGTGCCTTGCAGCTCCAGACTCCAAGGTACTGTCTATGTGGAGCTTCTCATGCTCATCCCATGTCTGTGTGGGTTTCTTCTGGGTTCTCTGGTTTTATCCCACCTCTCAAAAATTTTCCACTCGGTGGATTGTCTGCTCCAAGCTGGAGTTACAATCTACTGGCATCCATGGTTTACTCCTGTCTGGTCTCATCACGAGCCTAACCAGAATAAAGCAGTCTGTACAGGATTTTGCTGAGTTTTTTTTTTTTTGTGATTGTTGTGTCCAAAAATGCTTGATTTTGCTGTGGCTTTTTATCAAATTTGAGGAGGTTATTTTTTGTGCTTTTTTTGAGGAAAACTACTTGAATTGGTGAGACTGCAATTGCACAAAATTGTTTTGCATGGTGTAAGACGCACATGAATTGAAGAGGCCTTTGGTAGAATGCATGGTGTGATGATGTCACATGATGTGTCTTGGCCTAAATCTGCAGAAAATCTGTGGTAATTTTGAAAAATTGCAAGCTCCTTCGAATATTGCGGAGTTTGCTTGAATTTGCGTTAATTTCTGTTCAATACTGGAGGGGCTGATAAAGCAGTTACTGAAAATGAATCAAGAAATGTACTTTCTACATGAATACAGCTACACACTGCCTTGCATTTTGTATGCTCATATAAAACTGATGTTTCGTTATTTTTGTATAAACGGTTTCTTATATCAAGAGATTAAAGATTATTCTTTTGGTCTTGCTATGGCAGGGTTATGTGTTCTTAGGTCTGACCTCGGAAGAGGCTCTATGATGCCACTGCTTGCTTAACCAGAATGTCTCTGCACTCTGACAGCAATGAATCCAGCTGAATTTGATGCATGTCGGTGCTGCTGTAGTTGATGACTCAGAGGGATGATTGTGCAGCTGCAGGCGTTGATGTCCTGACTTCACTGGAGAGTTCTCCAGCTCTCTGGCTTTGATTTAGACTCCCATTTATAGAGCTCCATTAAGGAGGAGAAGCCTTTGAAAAGTCCCTAGGAGCAGATGGGAAGGGGGTGGTGAAGGGACGGTATTAGAGTCGAGCAGCTCAGATACAGCAACACTCCAAGCACGAGCTTCAAAGCTTCCTTCAGCCCACAGGCATCGTCGTCTGACACTTCACAATGCCACGTACCATGCTTACATGAATAGCACAGCCATTAAATATTTAAAGCCTACTCTGACTTTTTTGAGGGGAAAAAAAAATCAAAATAGCTTATTCCTTGAATTCTATCCACACTGTATAATTCTGTTACTCATCTAGTGAAAAGAACAAAAAGAACATTTAGCTTTAGGTTGTTTTAATTTGCACCAGCAGAAAGCTACCATCAAAAAGAACATCTGCAATATAAACAATGTGCTGCATCAGGTGCGAATGATCTTATTGCTTTTCCAGCTTCACAGTGGCTGCAGATGGATGAGGTTATTCAAACTGAAAATGAGCCAACGTGCTGTAATACAATCCCACAGAAATCCTCTCTCATCTACTGAAATTCAATAAAAATAGATGGCCTCACAACAAGCACCAGTAGATCAACACAAACCGTATACGAACAGTTTATATACAGAAATGAATTTTGCAGTCCCTAGAGGAAAGACAGGTGAAGTGTGTGTTTGCTGAAGCTTTTTATTAAACATAAATTGTGTCATATTCTTAGCACACATATTGAACGCATTTTATTCTTTATTTCCTCTCAGATGCGCTCGACTAAAGGAGTATCAGTATGGCCGGTAGGACTCGTAGGGGGCCGCAGGTATGAGCGGCCTGTTGTAGAAAAGGGCAAAGTGGTGGGCTGGTACACAGGCTGGAAGGCTGATCGACCTTTTGCCATCGACATGGCAGGTAAGACTTGTCCATACTTAAAAACCCTTTAAACAGTAGCTACGGCCAACAGTTAAAGCGCACCTATTATGGTCTTTCAAATATTACCTTCATGTAGTGTGTTATAGAGCTGTTTGTGAATGTAAAAAAGTCTGAAAAAAAAATCAAAGCACACAACAAACAGAGTGATTGACTCCCAGAAAAAGGAACCGATTCTGAATGCCTGAAACGAGTCGTCAGTAATTTCAGACTTACTTCCTGTACTAACCTACCTAGGTTTGGTCTTCATCGGCTGCTTGCTAACAGACAGAGCTGAAACTCGTCATGGCAGTGGGCATTTCCTTTTCAACACACCCGGACAGCGTGTTAGACCAATCACAACAGACTGACAGGAGTTTAGAGCGAATCCTTTAGAATGGATCATTTAAACAGTCGTTTGTGACACTTGGGGAAAAAAAGGTAATGCTGCAATATAAATGAGTGTTTTTTGACCTTGGATACATGTAAATCTATTGTATGAGACTTTTAAAACAAAACTAGGTATGTTTCAAAACCATAATAGGTGCGCTTTAATGTGTTTGACAAAATAACTATTGAATACCTACATACATGATTTACACATTTGTCTGGTACAGCACAGCTTTAAGACACAGCAGAACATCCCTGAAAAGGACAATGCGTCTCGCTCTCATTCAAATTGCGAGGAGTAAGAATGTCATTCGCTACTGTGTCTGTTGTAAAAGCTTGTCATTTGCACAGTGACATGTGCGATGGACAGCTGGACTGGTTGTAGCTGCAGTAGCTCACATGACGGGACACAGAATGCCACTCTGCAGAAGATCCCAAACCAAACTTCACTCAAGATGTCTGCAAAGATATAAGGTCACTAAAACTTGACAGCAAAGCATTACTAAGAGAGCATGGGGTGGGTGAGATACCCAAAGAATATGGAATAAAGACACTATAGTAGCACGTAAAATCACTCACAGCCTGGTTTGTAGATTTGCCTATATTAAATAAGACACTGCTTAAATGTATATACACCTTTTGCTTCATGAGGGGGAAAGATAAAAAAAACAAAAAAAAACTAAATGCCCACCCCTTTCTTCTGATAAACCAGTGTTGTATAGCATGCATTTGCATATTGGAACATGATTGGCTATTATATATTACATCACACAATAAAACTTGCTCATCCTGTGTTCAGTACTAAGGTCCTGCTTCTCTAAACAATGCAAAACAGCTGCACTGCCATTTAATACACTTTCACTAGTCTAACTTCCCAAAAGAATTAAATCATGCTGTACAGAGTTCAGTAACATTAAAGAACATGTTTTAGTTCATTTGAGTTGATTTTTGACAAAAGACTGACAGTGTTTATTTTTATGCTGTATGGCTGTGGTGCTTGTGCCACACAAAGATGATCACAACTTATGTAGGTTTTTTTGTATGCAGGCAACAACTAAATCTATGCTCAGAACACCATCATATTTCATGTTCCTTGGTGCAGTTTGTCGGTTACGGTGCAGAACAATCCAAATTTATCAAAGGATATCAAACAATAGATTACGCTCCAAATGTACTTGGGAATAATGGCTCAGAGACGCAGATCAATCATAGCTGACGGGATGCTGACTCTCTGAGAACGCTCTGGGTGCTCTTAATTAATGCCCCTTAATGACTTTCCTTCCAAAAACAAATTTACCTATAACAACATTAATAACACAATGTCGAGACTTCCATTGCAGCATATTAAAGTGAGTCACCCTGTTTCTGCTACAAGTCACTGCATTCTGCTGATTTACTGCATTTCTTTTGGAATAGCAGCAGTGTACTCTAAGGCAGTGTATTAACGTCGGTGTGGCAGGAAGGTGCTGACACGTCTGAAACACGCAGAGTGCCAGACTTCACATAATGCAAACTGAGGAGGATAAAGAGAATGGCAGAGCTCCAGTTATATACAGCAAGAGCGGCAATGCAGAGCAAAGCAGAATGCAGCGGAGAACTCTCCAGGCTCCTGCAGTGCCTCTGGATGTTGTGCTGTTAATTAATGGCTGATAACAGGATACTACATTATCCTCGCCTTTCTTCTTGCTCCCGGTCTGTTCGCGATCAGTATTTCGATCCTTTCGCTCTACCCCTCTCCAGCTTGCTCCTGGTCTTATCTCTGGATCAGCCACCTGTAACATCAGCATCAGTATAAAATTCTGTATAAAATTCCCCAAAAAATGTAAGCTTCATGAGCCCGATCTATTAAGCTTGCTTCAAAACAAAAGCAGAGGACAATGAGATGAATTTAGTATTAATGCTGTCTGGGTCCTGCATAGAACAAACAATAGTGATGTAAAGAGGTCCCTCCTCAGCTCTCACTGCTTTCAAGTGCAGCTCTCACCTGAAGAGGGGCTCAAGTGTTCACCCTAACACAGAAGACTTTCTAATATAACCCTGCTATTTGCCATCTAGCTTTACTTATGTAAGTTTAAAAAAAAAAAAAAAAAAAAAAAATAAAGTCTGCATTGCAGCTACACAAGGTTTAGCCCATGTGACTCACCCCAACCTGTCTGTGTCTAAGGCAATGAGTGGGCTGCATTAACACAACGTGATTTTTTTGATTGCTCATAGCTGCAGCCAAGCAAAGGGTGCACGCAGCGCCTGTGCCTAGAACACTAAATCTGGAGAGCCCTTGAACATAGCTGAGTGTATGGAGAGCAAAATAGAGCAAAGGATTATTAAAATGTAATAAAGCCTTTCCTTTTGAGCTCTATCAAAGTGTCTCTGATGTAATGATGCACTCGTACAAGAGCGATATCGGAACGAATGTAGTTAAAAAGGCTAAGAGCATTAGAGGTAAATTGACTGACCATCATCTATTAATAAACCGTAGCAAGGCTCATGATAGAACGTACTTCGAAGCGCTACTTATAGAGCAGGGACACAGTTGCGAAGCTCGGCTGAATCTCAGTGTCTCTGCTGCAGTGAAGTGACTGTCGCTGTGGGGGTGGCAGAAACCCAGGTGGCTTTAGCTAAAGCACATGCGTCCTAGAAAAATCAGCCTGTACCTGGGATAAAAAAACACAACTGAGGGCTATATTTCCCTCTGGATTTTTCTTTTCTTTTTTAGACTGAGGCTGTTTCTATGTAACCCACCACCACACAACTCTTACACAGGACCGTGCAGTCTTTGTTAGCGACTTAAATGGATTATTATAGAGTATTAGAATTACTCCAAAGAAACGTGAAGAAGGCAAATGAACAAATTCCATGATGGAAGGATAAGGGTAATCAGTAGGGCAACAAATTATAGAAGACTGTGTGTGGAAGTGTATGAGCTTGTATTGAGGAACTGGCTGAAATGAAAAGGCAGGAACGTCCCAGAAGAAATGCATGTAGCAAATACTCACTATAAATACCTCTAATAATAAGCTGACATAAAAACCCAAGATAATCAAGTCACCCTTCACAACATAGAGTCCCAGATGCATAGTTAAGTTGATGTCTTGATTACAAGGACTATTACAGTAAGGCAGAATAAAAACAATTTTGAATAAATATAAATATATATGTATGTGTGTGTGTGTGTGTATATATGAATACTTATATCTTTGAAAGATCAAGGAAAATCATCACAACTTTCTGCCAGGTAGAATGTAAAGGAGGGATAAACAAACCAAAGAGTCTCCATCTAGTGAAAGGCAAGGTAAAGGTAAACATGGTAGTTTTGTAGAGGATAGGATCTACTGGCACGCTGATAATTGGCAGCAGTGGGCAAGGGCTAAGTGTAAAACTAATGTATTTAATATTTCAAATAATGCACAGCAGAGCCCTCTGAGTTTCCTGCAGGACAAGAGTGTAAGGGGAAGATTGGCTGCTGCACTGCTCAGGGTCACGGGCTTTGTGTTTCTGACCATTTTTAAGTTAGTAACATGAGCTCTAAGCACCGCCCTACTGCTGACCTTACTATCCCATGCTGACTGAAGCTGCAGATGAGGAGTTTACTTTTCCCAATACTCCGTTATACCACACGTCAGTCAGCTCCTGTTCAGATTTTGTGTTACAGACAGTGAAGTGGTAAATAAGATATGAGCCCATTTCTAGGTTGGAGACCATATTAAAAAAAGCATTCTCTGTGGAGACTTACGGGGGAGTTTTGAGTGAAAAATCAATTGTATGTACGCAACAGCAAAACTGATGGTAGGAGTGAGACAGGTTTAAATTTTGAGTATAACAACACAAGTGCAAAATAAGTCCGCATTATAATGATCACCAAAGGACATATTTCCAGTTTTAAACATCAGCAGGACAGGAAAGAGGCATGCAATTAAATTTAAAATGATGGCAAAATGGAATCTAAATGTTAAGCGTAGACAGCAAGACAGGCGGTCACCTTTCACAAAACAGAGTGTAGTACTTTTGGTTTCTAATTGTGGCCAAGAACTGCCTACTTCCACAGGAAGAAGCTATTTCACTGTTATTACAAAGGGCATTACTGACATTACTCACCACTAACTGTTTCTAAGTTATGAGGACAAAACGTATAACTTTTAAAGATGGGATACAGGAAGCTTTTTTTCCAATCAAGTGACAATATAGTGCTCTGAAAAGCTCACTCCATCACAGTGTTTAAAAGTTCATTGTCTCTGTTGGAAGTGAGTATATGCAAGTGTGAATAGCCAATCCGCTTGCAACCTTCAATGTGTTGAAGCTGGTGAATAGATACAGTATGTGTACAAAAGTTGCTGAGGCTACAATAAGACTGTCACATGAAGAATGAAATGAAGAAAAATAAAGAATCCCAACAGTAAACTTAGCTAAGAAGCAGCTCAATCTTCTCATCCATGGCACTGCATTAACTTCTCTCCTCTTCTCCGTGGCTTAGGCTTTGCTGTGAACCTCCAGGTGATCCTAGATAACCCACGAGCTCTCTTCAAGAGGAGAGGAGCTAAGCCAGGTATGCAAGAGTCTGACTTCCTCAAACAAATAACCAAGCTGGAGGATCTGGAGCCAAAGGCTCGCAACTGCACCCAGGTCAGTAACGTGCCCTATAGTATACAACATAAAATACATAATATGGCCAAACGTATGTGGACACCAGACCATCACATCCACATGTGGGCCTTCTTCAAACTGTGGCCACAAAGTTAGAAGCACAGAATTATATAGAACGACTTTGTATGCTGTAGAATTACAATTTCCATTTACTTGAATTAAGGGTTCCAAAGCTATTCCAGCATGACAATGCCCCTGTGCACAAGGCACGGTCCTCTTCGCTCGGTCACTTTATGGAACGCTATACTTATTGCTGCTACACTACTGAATAGTTTGCAGCCCATGTACAGTGTATTTATTGTCCTGTGCATTTATTATTCTGTTCAGCGTATTGTTTGTCCTGCACTTGTCTCACACTGTTGTGTATTTGCACTTTAGTAGTCTTGCATATTGTTGTGTTGCACCATGGTCCTGGAGAAACAATGTTTCATTCTAAGGACTATATTCTATAGAGACGAATGACTTGACTTGACTTAAAGAGATGGCTTGTCAAGGTTGGTGTGGAAGAACTCGAGTGGCCTGAACAGAGCCATGGCCTCAACCCCACTGAACACCTTTGGGATGAATTGAAATGCGGACTACATGACCAACCTCAGTAATGCTCTTGTGGCGGTTTGGGCACAAATCTCCACAACCAAGTTCAAAAATGTATTGCAAAGCCTTACCGAAAGAGTGGAGGCTGTTATAGTGACAACTCCACATTAATGCCCATGGATACAGGCTGTTCAGCAAGCACACATGGGTGTGATGGTGAAGTGTCCACATACCTTTAGGCATAATTAATCAGTGTCTGAAACATTCCTGTATAAATAGTGGTGAGTCACATTTTTCTGCCTCAATTGTACCCTAATCCAGCCTTGACTAATCCCAGGCTTTATAAGATCAGCAATTCCTTCAAACCTTCATAGTTTAGAACTTCACATATATTACTTGTGTAGAATTACAAGAAATGTCTTTCTATATCTTATATGTTTCATACTTAAAAGTGAGCATGGCAGGTTAGAGTATCGAAGGGTCAACACACGGAAAATACGCCTGAGCTGGTAACATCTCCTTACTTTGGGTGTAGGTCTCTCACCGCACCTTATGTCAGAGTAGCTTCTCTTCCCAGGCCTTGCATGTCACAGCTAGTGCCATCATCATTATCACCCAATTATCCTAATGGCAGCAGTGCTGGGATTATTAATAGTGACTATTAGCAGAGCTGACATTACCACTAATCACCAGCGCCAGCCAGTGGAGGACACACGTCGTACAGCAGTGTCTTACACTGCTATCATTATCAGTCATAGTATAAAGGCTCCATATTCAACCTAGCGTAGATCTAAAAGCATAACTCTACATTACACTGTAGCACTTCATAAAGTGAATTCTGGACTCAGTAGAACACCTCAAAGAATGGTGCAAATGACTGATTATATTAAAGAAATGAAGTGGATTCCAATGAATATGGATTATAACACGCTTATTTTAATAGATGACATTCAATTAAACACTCATCAAGAAAAAAAATAAAAGGCAAAGCGACTTTGTCTTGACATTCATGGTTCAGCTCGCTCATAGTCATAACAGTGTCGAGTCTGTGCATCCGAGCAAAGCTTTACACACATCTTAAGGAAAGGTCAAACTTCTAGAAGTGTTTTAAAAATCATCTCTGGGGACAACAGTGAACAAGCTGTACCACAGACAGGGCGATGTGGGCAGCTCCCAGCATGCATCTCAACAGGAAGGGTTGTGATGTTGGACTGATTGGCCTGGTTCAGAGACTCAACTGAGCAATCAGGAGATGGTGGATGGGGGTGGGAGAGCAGGAAAAGAGAAAGAGGGAGGCAGAGGCGGAGATTGACAGTGAAATAGAATGGGCAAATGAAGGACAGCGTGACAGATTTGGCAAGATAGTGGTTGAAGGAGGGCAGGGAGCTAGAGAGTGAAAAAGTTTGAAGCAGTTCTCAGTCCCGATTCTGCTTATTAATGTCAATATGCATCTCACTCTCAATGTCTAGAACCTGCCAGCTTAGCACACAACACAATCAATCAGATGATTCCTCCTCTCTGCAATGCACTCAGCCTTGAAGAAATATTTCAGTCTAAAGCCTCATTAGACTCAGTAACTAGAGCTGCACATATAGTTGATATTTATTTATATATAAATAACGACTGTCATAGTAGACAGCTACATATTTACAAATGAACAATTTTAAAGACAGCCTCAGAGTGTTACACTTCAACCAAGATATTGACATGCAGCTGCAGGTTAACTGGAAGAAGGGCTGTTTGAGACAAAAGAATGAATACCCCAACTATTTTTAACTATAAATTCATAAATTAAAAAAACTAAACAATTACACATCTCCTCTGGATTTTCCATCATCATTTTTAAGGGCTAGACGTTGTGCCAAAGCTGATGCATAGGATTATGGGATACGCAGGACACTGAAGAATAGATGTATGCCACCATAAATGTTAGATTTGAACATTATTTGATGCCTTCCCATTGCCAAAGACAGCTAGAGTAGGTAGTAATTGTAACAATTCAGATACCAATAACACAAGTGCGGACACGGTAATTGGCTGAGTCTCTAAGGCCGAAACGCTTTGCAACAGTTTTACTTACTGGGCCACAACTTAATTTTTGTATGCACTAGATAAAAAGAGAGGTGCAGGATAACCAAAATATTCAGTGTTGGATCATCTCTCATTGGTATGAGCTCCTCATCAACTTCAAGGTGTCGCATCACCGACTACCGAATTAGTCTGGTTAAATATGAAATACAAGCCAATTATCAGTACCATGTGCTTTGGAAGTGACGCGTCACACCTGGGCAAGGTTGCGTTAACAGCACACACACGGCTGCTTGCGCTCAACTCTCACTTATAATTAAGAGAAATTGCTACAATAGGCCAGGGAGCCTACATGCTCGACAGCGTCGACCTTGAGCACAAACAGCATGAAACAGCACCACTGAGGTGTTACTGCTGTAGATGCTCTCTGAATCTGACCTAATTTTCCTCCAAAGCACCTTACTCTTACTGAGAAAAACCAGCCATGCTGATATCTCCATTACGAACATATGATTTTCTATTTCAGGTCCTGGTTTGGCACACCCGCACAGAGAAGGTCAACCTTGGCAACGAACCCAAACGGCACCAGGACTCTGTTCTGATTGAGGTCTAGAGCACAGGACTGGCGTGGGAGGCCTCACAGCATATTGCCACAATCCTTGGTATTTTCCCAATTAGCGTCAACCTCTGGACTGATAGCCTGCTGATTCATGCTGGAAGCTGTGTGAACTCTGACGTCTGTGACACCTAACTCAACACTTTGGACCATACGATATAGTGAACATATTTCTGGCTGCATAAATTGGCTGGGCTTCATTTTGTTAATAAGAATTTCCCATCACACTGAGGAAGCATACTGGGTTACTAGTAAAGAACTCAACTTTTAAACCCGTATCATTATGATACAGCTGACTTCAGTGGCTGCTAGTAGGAACATTTACCTTAAGATTGAAAAGACAATCTGGAGCGAAAGCAAGTGATAAACTCACAACGATAATTCATAGTCTTTCAGAACCTGGAGAACTTAATATATACTTGGGACCAGTTGGAGAACACTAAGTTTATGAAGCTGGAAGCATCTGAAGGAGTGCCAGCTGTTGGAGAAATAACATGTGGCTTAAATGTACTTTCACTGGATGTACGTAACTGTAACTATACAAGTTTGTTGTATATAAGCAGTTATTAGGTAAAGCTTTGTGTAAAAAAGATCTTATTGCCATGAATGTGTTGTTATGAGCCTGAGAATATGGACATGAAGAAAGTTCCAGGGCAATGCCAACAGCCTGAACCCAGCACTACAGGAACAAACCTTTGGATTACAACGGTCTTTATTCCAAATGACCCTCTTTTAAAAGCAAAGTAGAGAAGAAAAAAAAAATATAAATCATAAAACAAAATGAGAACTTTACAATAAAATGAGGCATTAAGAAAAAAAAGGATCACACAATAGTTCATGGCTACTCACTGTTTAATGCACGGAAATAACATTTTTTCCCTCTGTACTAGGCACCAGAAAAATGTAAACACATTATAGAAATAAACCTGGATGACAAGGTGTGGATACTCACGTTATTGCACAGCAGAGGGACCCTGTCTGAGTGGACTTTCACTCTGCCACAGTCATGGGACCAGCATGTTCATATGTGCACGTTTGTTCGATTCTAAAAATCAGCTAAAATTTCCTATTCGCTTACAAATCCTTTCTGTAGACACGCCCCACTCTCGATTTTGCTCCCCATAGCTCAATTAGTAATTCCACCCCCTTTCTCCCATTGGCCGTTTCACTGCTGTTGAGTCGTCCAGGTTTATTTGCCTGTTGCTAACTGTGCTTCTCTGTAATGCACACATTAAAACGTCACAGTAAAAGATGGACGAGGGTGATGGAGCTGATGGACTTGTACAAGGAGGGAGAGGTGAGAGGGGGATTGACTGCTTCTCTATCTTATGCTTACATACAGTACATTGGATCATACGATAGCTGCTACAGAGCTTCAGGATATGTGGCATATACACTGGTGGGGGAGGGAGGGGGCAGCGGTCACAAACATGATAGCCATATCTCTGCCATTTAAATACTAGTACTCACTATTGATTTGGTAATGATATATTAGACGCTTGTACATTGGTCCAGCAGCTTTCTTCGCTGATATGTAAATTTTCTTTCAACCCAAAAAATATATAGAAGAACAAGTAGAAGAAGAAGAAAAAACCGCAAATAAGACGGACAAGGCTGCCAGTCTCTTCAACTCTTCACACTCTCGATCGCTCGGTTGACTCACAGGGGGCGAGGTTGAACTGACAATCTCCAGTAAAAGAGTTATGGTTGGAAAGAAGTGGGAGGGGAAAAAAAAAAAAGAGCAGTACGTGGATAAAACTCTTCGTGTGCTCTGGCGGATGGTCAAGGGAGGGAAGATGGAGGGTTGGAGGGATGCTGTACCCTTTATTGTCCTCCACCCTCCCTTGCTCGCTCACTCACTCACTTCCAGAGCTGGGTACTGAGGGTCTGACCAGAAGGAGGTCCCACCCAGCCCCCCATAGTGGTCCCGGGCTGCCCAAAGGCCATGGGGGCACCATTCAGGTTCAGCCCAGACATCTGCTGGTTCATCTAGTCAAAAAAATAAATAAATAAAAATAAATTATGGAGAGACATAATCAGGTTAAAAATGACAAAGACAGAAACCATGTATTACTGAGTTAGCAGCCAACGTCCCGCAATTCTAATCCTCTTCTCAGTCTAGCAATCTATCTATAATTTTATTTTCCAGCCGTGCTTCACCTCCAGCACATCTCTCTTTAGAAAAAAAGAAAAAAAAATTCTTATCCTTAAAAATCTCTTATGCATTAATAAAGAAAGGCAATGAAATTAGAGTATCTGGCTGAGCTATTCAAACATCTCATTGTCCCAAAAAAGCTTTTATTCAAAAGGTGTACACTGAAAATCCCTATTCTTCCTATTCTACACCTTCCATGACCTTTAGGTATTGTATAACTCCGCCACAAATCTAACTGAAGTTCACACCAAGCACAAAAGACTACTGCTTTCTTCAGAGACCTGTTACCCCAGATATAGTTGCTTTAACCAGAACAGCCAACAATGTCTGTACTGTAGCAGTGGATTTTTGAACGTTCTATTGCATGCCTTTTATTCCAGGACACCTGCAGATGCAAAGGGACACTGCAGTGAGGGGACTTTAATTCGGGTGGCACTTATGTGAGACGCATGCTGGATTTATAATACATATTGTATACCTTGAAGAGCGAGACGGCATGTACATATTTGTATGCAATGAGGACCGAGTGTTGATATATGCCAAGTGTGGCTGTCATGGTCACTGCAGTCAGTTATGAGAGGTTATTTTGGTAAATACAGTATTCATAACACAAAAATATTTCTTGTGGTACGTTTAACATTTATTATTTTCTATAAAACTTCTGAACACACTCTTTGAAAAACTGTTTCTCCCTTTGGGGACCCTTAAATAGTTTATGTAGAACCCTATTACATGGAGTTTCCTCATTAGACAGCCCTGTAGGATGATAAGAGCTTTTAACTATCTGGAGAATCAAAGAGTACATGTAGCAGGATGTAAAATACAATATTATGGCATACAAACACAAAGTAAACCTAATTTACCAACAAAATGAGAACAAGGTGAGAAATATCCAGTTAAAGGTTTCTGCTGAAGGCCAAATAAAGTGCACTGTTTTTTTAAGTTCAACTGCTGTGCTATGGTTGAAGTGATGTGAAGTATTAGCCAATCATAGGGCAGGAGGTGGGATTTATCAGAGTAACTTATGAGTTCTACTAGCATGTCCCCAAGATACCGCAATCATTTTCAGTGTGGCAAAACTGTGACAGTCCTAATTAACAAGGGTCTCGTTTTGAAATGAGCACCTTTAAACGGGCGGTGACGGAAGATTAGATGCTGTTAAATGATCTTTCTAATTCTGATGGGAGAATACGACAGCCTCTTTAGATGAAGGCTTCACTGTAATTGATCAAAAATATCACTGGCTAATTTGTAGTATCAAATACTGTAAACGTCTGGGATGAAGCAGCCTTCAAATATCAAAAAGGTTTTATTTATACATGCATTTTTATTAGTTTGGCAAACATCCTGCTGGATTAAGGTGGTGTATCAATTTACTTTTTTACTCAAACTGAGTATAATAACATCTATGCTTTTGCACATCTCTATACAGCCTGGCAGGCATTAGATTGATGATCCACCCACCACCAGCACTAGTTCGACATCATACGGATTTGCTGATGTGGCGTTCACAAGAGTGAAAGCACAGCCCTCTGAGATGAGATGCAGTGCATTAGCTAAGACCACTGTGGGCTGACAAAATGCTGCGTTAAGTGTTTGGCACCCTGAATCTCCAGCAAAATGCATCCACATGATGCCATCAGCAGATTTAGTATCTTTGTGTCCGACAATATTATGAATACGGCAGGTTGAGCCTTTTACCTGTCCCATGCTCCACTGGGTCTGTTGGCCAGGCTGCATGGTGTACATGTTCTGTGGGGGCACAACGCCTGCTGGCATTGCTCCAGCCTGCGCTCCCATCATGCCAGGCGCCACCCCCATTACTCCCGCTGGGGCGTTTCCCATAAAGCCATTGGGCATAGTCATGCCAACCATCATCCCAGTATTCTGGCCCATTATAGCCCCGCCCTGGCCCATAACTGCGCCCATCATGGTGGTGGGTGGCATGGGGCCGCCCATAGCTGGAAAGGCCTGGAAGTTAGCTTGAGGTTGTGCAGGAAACGGCATCTGCGATGTACCAATGAACATAGCAGCTAGAGGGAGAGAGAAAACAAAATGAAAAACCTTGGTAAACACGGCATACACACAAACAACAACAAAGATCAGCCAGCACACAAACACCAAGAAATAAATGACAGGAGAAAGGAGTACACAAATGCCCAGAGACGGACCCAAAATTAAGCGTGCACTAATATGCAGTGCCAGGCCAATTCACCTCAAGTGATCTTTGAGATGAGAGGGGAAGAAGGAGGTGCGCCGGCTGAAAGGGCTTATTAAGAGGTGACTCGACAGTGGAGAGATGGCAAAGCCTTCATTTGGAGGCTGAACTTTTGCGGAAATGTGGTTTAAAGAGTGCTACTTGCCAGGTGTGAGCCAGGCAGGAGCTTTAAACTGCGTTCAGCAGCATCACCGTGCTGAATCATCGAACCATTCAACAGCTAAATAACTGATACTCACATTCAATCATGGGATAAACGCTGGTTTATGTTTTCTTTTCATCAGCTTGGAAACAGAAAGGCAGCTGCTGTAGCGGGATGAAGGTCTTCGAGGAAACGCAGTAGTATTGGTATATTGAAGCTACTTGTTTAAATTAGTAGTAAGGTGGAAGTGTTGTAGCGGAGTTAAACTATTTTATCAAACGTACCAGAGCAGCACTGATGAATGCTACACTGTTTATTTTTCTTACTATACTGTACACAATATATAGGTTTTAATCCTTTAACTTTTACATTTACCTTTCCTGCCACAACACTGCTGAGATGTGATGATTGCATGCACTGTAGTCTTTCTTAGATGCGGTGCGACATCTCAGTCTAAAGCTGGGCACCATTTTATTTAAACAGACAAAATGATGTGCTTTTACAGATTACTTGATGTTTACTACCCAGCTGCACTGTTTGACAGACAGCCTGCAACAGCTACAAACCTCCTAATGTTTAAAAAAAAAAAAAAACATTACATGTAAATTTATTAATTTACTACATGTACATCTTAGGGAGTTTTTCCTTGCCACCGGCTTGCTCAATTGGGACAAATTCACACATTTATCCCGTGTTTATATATTTCTTTAAAGCTTTGAGACAATGACCGTTGTAAAAAGCGCTATACAAATAAAATTGAATATTCATTTAGTACCGTAATTTTCGGACTATTGAGCGCACCTGAATATAAGCCGCATCCACTAACTTTAAAAAGAAAAAAAAAAATTGTACATATACATACACACATATATATATATACACACATATATATATATATATATATATATATATATATATATATATATATATATATATATATATATATATATATATACATATATATACATATATATACATATATATATATATGTGTGTGTGTGTGTGTGTATATATATATGTGTGTGTGTGTTGGGGTATATACATACACACACACACACATATATATATATATATATATATATATATATATATATATATATATATATATATATATATATATATATATATATATATATATATATATATATATATATATATATATATATATATATATATATATAATGTGTGTATATATATATATATATATACACATACACACACATACTTGTCTATAAGCCGCAGGTGTCCACATTGTAACATGAGATATTGACACAAAGATTTGTTAAACTTTTAATTAAATACGTACCGTAAATACTTTTTCCGAACAGTGCCTGGAACACGGCTGATTAAAAAAAAAATAAAAAATACAGTTGCCTACCAGGAAAAGTCATTGATCGCTATCTTCATCTTCTTCCTGCGCACTAAAACCACTAAAGTCGTCTTCTTCAGTGTCGGAATTGAACAGCCTCAGAATTACCGGTACTTTGTCACACACTTCCTCAATCTCTCTTTCGTTGCCAAGCTTACGTGCAGCAGCTCGACAGCCAGATCAATCGCCTTTAACTTGAAAGCTGCTTCGTGTGTTTTCCATGATGAGGGGGTGTGCATGAAGCACAAAATGACTGATCTGAAGAATTTAGTGAGTGCGTTTGATTTAATTTGGACAGTTTCATTGGTCCACTGTGACCTGTTCTGTAATTTCATTGGTCCGATGTGACGAGGCTAAATGTTTTGGCGGCATGAAGCTCATTAGCCCTTAAAAATCCATAAATTAGCTGCATCATTGTTTAAGCGCAGTGTTCAAAGCGTGTGAAAAAAGTAATGGCTTATAGTCCGGAAATTACGGTAGATGCATTTATCCAAAGTGACTTACAAATGAGGAAATACAAGCAAAGCGATACATCAAGTGAAGAACAATACAAGTAGTGCTACCATACAAGATTTTTCATTTAGTTCTAGAAAAGCAAAGCGCGCAGAGTACAGGTGAAAGTGCCAGAGTAAATTGGGTTTTTGTTGTTTAAAAAAAAAAAAAAAAGGATAATGTGGCGTTGGCATTTTAGGGGTTGGTTATGTGTTAACAGCTGAGGTAGGTTTTCAGCTGTTTTTTGAAGATGGTGACAAATTCTGCAGTCCGGAGTGAGGTTGGAAGTTCATTCTACCACTGAGGGACAGTTAGTGTGAGGGTTCTAGAAAGGGACCTTGAGCCAGGATGAGTAGGCATTACTAAGTGTTGGCCATTAATCAATCGCAGATTGCGTGAGGGAACGTAAGCCTTCAGAAGAGTGTTGAGGTAGGGGGGTGCTGTTCCAGACAAGGTCTTGTACATGAGCATCAAGGCCTTGAATTTGATACGGGCGGCTACAGGAAGCCAGTGGAGGGAGATGAAAAGGGGTGTGACATGGGTTCTTTTGGGCTGGTTGAAGACGAGGCGTACTGCTGCATTCTGAATCATCTGGAGGGGTTTGATGGAGCTGGCTGGGATGCCCGAAAGTAGTGCATTGCTGTAGTCCAGTTTTGATATGACAAGAGCCTGGGCATTTGTGTTTTAGGCTTTCAGAAGTTTGGTTTGGGTGGTTCTGACAAACCACACACACACAAAACCACTGAAAAAGACTGAGTCAATGATACATTCATGGACAGACAGAGATGCACAGAGAGACATACACAGACAAACATAGAGTGAATCTACTTAAACATCTACCAAAACCCCTTTTCATGGCCCTTCTTTCCCTTCTCTGAAACGCACCGGTGGTTCATAATATGCACAGGTCTCTTAAGTCAATATCTGCAAGTGTGGTGTGGTGTGGTGTTTACCTGGTGCAGGTTGTTGTGGGACAGTGCTGGACCCATACAAGGAGAGGATAGAGTCCTTGGAGAGAGGTTTCTTGGTGGAGTCCTCTGCTTTGTTGCTGCTGTTCTCACTGAACAGGTCCAGATCAGACTGGACAGGAGCTGCTCCTGCTGTGCCCACAGTGCCTGAGGTAGCTCCCACACCAGGGCCTGCAGGTGTGCTCCCAGCTGCTTTAGTGGAATTGACCTGCACAGATCAGGGGACATGATCAGCTCAGTGATTCCACATAGAATACTGCACAAGACGTAGCAATTTCAAAAAGCATTTTGTATGCAACGTGAGTTGTAATACCATCACTATAAGTCTCATTAATATAAGCTTAGTACCCAGTTGCCGCACATCAGAAAATGACAAAGTAGCTAGTATCTACGTCTTGTCCAACAGCTACTAGAACAAAAACAAAAACAAACAAACAAACGAAAAAAAAACCCTGACTTGTAACATATCCTATACTATTGCAGAATTAATAAGTAATTCCTCATGTGGAGATACTGGTGTGTAGAATGTGACTCATTATGTTGGCTGTTAAACTGAAATGTATATACAGATCACACAATGCACCAGCAAAGATGAGGCTTATACAGAGCTCATCAGTATATACATCAGTATCAGTTCATTAGTATTCACCAAAATTGGACAGTTGAGTATTGGGGAAAATAAAAAGAAAAAAAGATTGCCTAGACCAGGTCAACTGTCCAGTTTTGGTGAACCAGTATCTACAGTCGCCTCAAACCACTTTTCTTGGTTGACAGGAGTGGAACCTGATATGCTCTTCTGCTGTTGTAGCCCATCCACATCAAGGTTCGAAATGTGCATTCTGAGATGCTTTTCTGCTCACCACGGCTGTAAGGAGTGGTTATTTGAGTTACTGCAGAATTCCTGTCAGCTCAAACCAATCTGGTCATTCTCCACAGACATCTCTCATCAACAAGACATTTACACCTACAGAACTGACACTGACTGGATTTTTTTTTTTTTTGCTGTTGTTTTTTTTCCAGTTTGCTTTTCCACACCATTCAGTGTAAACTCTAGAGACTGTTGTTTGTGAAAATCCCAGGAGATCAGCAGTTTCTAAAATAGTGAAAGCAGTCTGTCTGGCACCATAAAAACATGCCATGGTTAAAGTCACTCAGCCCCCCCGCCCCCCCAAGTCAGATCTTGACTTGTATCTGCATGATTTTTATGAATTGAAGAATTGCATAAATAAGCAGTAGATGTAGAGGTGTTCCTAATAAAGTGGATGGTGAGTTTATACATTATGCAATTTGTAGTTATTGCCAGTCCGTTAAGGTCTGTAAAATCATTTAGTGGCTGTATTGTTCAATGACTATGCAAATGTGCTAAGAATGCTGTCTACCCACATAAACATGTCTAATATAATAGCTTAATATAAGTTTAATGAGAATTTATATCACTAGACTACTCTCTTTGCAGCTTGGTTTGCTGCTTTTCTATTTCAGCACCGTGGTTTTTATAAAGAGAATAGTAATGCAGAGGCACAAAATCCATAAAGACAGCTATGGTAAATCAATACAGTCAGATAAAATTTTTATTTGTTTATTTTTTACATTTTCAATAGACCAGTGTCTAAAAGATAAATAACAACAACATGGAGTTGATAATTTATTTGCATGTAACAAAAAGGACATTAGGATGGTGTAAAATACTTGCAGGACTTGCAACTTGATATGTAAGACCCAAAACTTGATTGGTACCTGAGGCTAAACAACCTGGACTTGTTTATTTATAATTAATGACACCTCTTGTGCACAGTGCTCATGTGTACAAACTTGAATATCTATGGATGGAGCAAGCTTACAGCATTATAGTGTGTACAGCCATTAAATTTAATTATAAAGGTATGATCACTGCTGCTAGCAGGACTAGCAGGACTAGCAGGACTAGAAGCCTACGAAGCCACATAGTGTGGCCAATCCCTAAAGTAAAAGGTGTGTTTAGTCCTGCTGAGATACTTGTTTTGATGATGGGATGATGAGTCTTTATTGTTCACATATACAATACAGCACAGTGAAATCCCAGTATGTTAGGAGGATGGGATCAGAGCACAGGGTCAGCCATGACCCAAAAATAGGGATTCAGGCTGATATTGCCGAACGAGCAAATTAATAACCAGTCAAGCACTGTAAAAGTCTGTAAAAGTCATTTTAAGATGGAGGACATCTAGCGACAAAGAGTATACACCAAGGCTTTGAGCTCTTCTATCTCTCCTTAGCATCTCTGCCTCCTAGCAAGAAGACCCGGTGATGTCTTTACCTAGAAACTAAAAAGCCAGACTTTAGTCTCAACACAAATGTCTGGGGCCCTTTTCTGTGTTTGCACAGCCTATGGTTTCTCCTCCATCTCTGTTTTCAATTATGTGAAAGCAATTTACTTCTCTGTAAAGACAGGTGTAAAGCAAGGCCTGTCAAGAGCTGCGCCACAGCTTTGAGGCTACACTACGTAGCTAATTACTATACCTTTCACCCTCTATCGCTTTCCCACAAGCTCATCACTCAAAGGCATGACACCAAGAGTGATGAGGAAAAAGGGAGGCTACATATCATTTGGATGCAAATGAACTGAGCAAAAACAAAGAAGAATGGCTCAGCTCCATTGCTAGAGGCCCTGTAAAAGACGACTGATGAACAGAAGTAACTTGAAAAAACGAAAAACAGAAAGAGTGAAAGGGCACAGACTCAGACACTCGGTCACACCTCAGCTCTCCCGTTGCCTTTATGTCAAGAGCTCCAAAGCCGCAGGGCTGAACGGACACTGTGGTGTTCAGAAGGCTGGAGAAGCAGTGATGTCTCTAAGGACAGAGTTTGAAGGACTGGTGTGAAAGCACAATCAGAATATTAGCACTTTTCCAGTGAAGAGCGGAGCACGGCATGTCTTGGTAATAAATCCAAACCCGGGACTGGCATGATGTGTCTCGTGAACATTCTGTCGGATCAGGTGCTAACTAGTGATATGCAGGAGTTGTCAAATGATACTCAGATCTAAAATCTGACTGACTACGTCATGTTTAAAGCCATTGTAAAATCCTTGATATACAGTGCATACAAGTCCACATACCAGACATACCTTTCGCTGAAATCATCTTAGTTGCATCTTACTTCAAAAGCAATGGTCCACAAAGAGCTTACAAAGCATTGTTGAAAGGTACCGTTTACAAGATGTACAAAAGAATTTCCAGGGCACTAGATGTATTATGGAACATAGTGGTGACAATCATCGACAAGTAGAGAAAACATGGCACAACACAGACATTACCAAGAAGAGAATATCCCTCAAACACTGATGAAAAAAACCAGGAGAAAATTGCCCAGGGATGCTGCCCAGAGGCCTAGAGCAGCATAAAAGGAGCTGCAGGAATTTGTTCAATACATGCAATGACGATATTCTTTATTCTTCAAATCTCTTGGTTATAAAGTAGGGTAGCTAGATGGAAGCCAAAACATGCATATTTAACCAAAACATACACACGATCACCAAAGCCTCATGGCAAAATGTGCTAGTATCTGATGAGACCAAGGTTCAACATTTTGGCTATAATTCCAAAATGTATATTTGGTGCAAAAAGAAAATAAATAAATAAATAAAACAAAAAAAGAACACCATACCCATGGTGAAGCGTGATGGTGGCAGCATTTGGGTGCAAAAAGAAGAGAACTTGTACCTTTGGGGCACAACAACAACCAAAAGCATACATTCAAATTACCAGAGATCATAATTTTAGAAAGTTCCAGCCTGAGCCCAGACCTGAATCCAATTGAAAATCTGTGGGGTGACCTGAAGAGGGCTGTGCACAGGAGATGCCCTCGCACTCTGACAGCTCTAGAATGATTTTGCAATGAAGAATGCGAACATATTGGCAAGTCAAGATGTGCCAAGCTGATAGACTCTTACCCCATAAAGACTGACTGCTGTAAAAAAGAAAAAAAATAATAAATAAATAAAATAAAATAAAAAATCAAAGGGTACTTCAACAAAAGTATTAGTTTAGGGTTGTGCACACTTATTTTCTTTTTTCCCCTAAAATGTTTGATTGTTTTTAATTTTTTTATAGGTTGCATTATAGCATTAAAAGGTGAAAATAATCATTTTTTTATTTTCATGTTTTTGTATTAAAAAACCTGCTATTTTAACTGGGGTGTGTAGAATTTTGATATCCATTGTATGCACACCTGTGACCGCATCATAACAGTTGAATTCTGTCTTAATGCAGCAAGTTTACACCAATAAGACTGGCCATTTTTCTGTGCAGAAAATAACAAACTTTGTCCATTACGTTGCTTAGAAACAAAAGCTTAATGTTAACCAATTATATATCGCATAGTATTTTAAGAATTGTTTATTGCTTCACGTCTCGTCTAAGGCTCCTGTACCCATGATAAAATCACTGCAACACATGCCCTCTTGAGGCTTTAAGATTCTTATCAAAAAAAGAGAAATGTAGCTTATTTGATATTCTTGACATCTCCCTTTCAGAGTTAGCCGAGCACTAAAGTGTGCCAATAATTTAATCCTTAGTGAAAATACAAAAAGGCTTAAGTAAAAAGTTTATCAATATACATTTTAATACAACAAAAGCATGAGAATCATGCAGTTTCTGTAGTTGTATCTCAAATAGTATTCCATTGTGCATGTAAGTGTGATCTAAGTGCACCCTACACTTGGGTAATGTGTGCAACTCCATTATGTGAGGTAATAAATTAGGTGAACACAAAGCTATTTTGGATTAAGCCTAAATTGCAGATGCTGGATTATTCTTGGATCACCAGTAAAAGTGATGTCCATAAGAAAATGAAATTTAAATTGACAAGGAAGCTTTGATGGACAGTTAATGGACTACTGAAGATTGCTATTCCAGTAAAAAGAGGTATTATCAGGAACATTCTGCTTTTGACCAATTGATGGTTTGAGCTATTTTTTTTTTTTTTTAATCTCCACCCATATGTGCTACCTGGGTAATGCAGCACTGGTACAGCAAAGCTTGGTTGGTGGGTAACACTACAAGAGGTAGCCACTGCTAAATGGTAAATGGTCTGCACTCATATGGCACTTTTTTTAACCTTAGCGGTTCCCAACACTGGTTTTCATTCACCCATTCACAAACGCACATCAATGGTAGCAGAGCTGAGATGCAAGGCGTTAATCTGGAGCAACTTAAGGTTCAGTGTCTTGCCCAAGGACACTTCGGCATATGGAGTCATGGGCCAGGAATCAAACTGCCAACCCTACCTGCTCTACCACCTGAGCCACAGCCGCCCACAAATCCATTAACGTGGAAGTGTAAGGAGCAGTGCTGCGTTGATGCGATGCAAGGACTCACCTCTGACTGATGTTTCTGAGAAAAGAACAGTACTGAAGAGCAGCACTGTGTGAGAAGCCGAATATGAGATTAAAGCTCCATCAGAAGGACCATATAAACACACACATGGGGAACAACCAATATATATGCACATCTTTGTGGTGACATGCAAGAATTGTGACCATAAAGCTGGTCATTTTCTGTAGGAGTGAAACAGGGATTAGGGGGGGAAGGATTACGCAAGCCCTCCTCCACTACTCATCACATGACAAGCGAATCACTCAAAGGCATCCACAGGGGAAGAGGGCAAAAGCTATTAGGATTAATAATGGATGATGCTAAGACCACTGCTCTATAATTCGTATTCTTCTACTCTCTGCTGTGTTTCTCTGTATTTCTATGTGTATGAGGAGGCCATTATTGCAACCGTGTATACACATTACTGAAAGTTTGCTTGATTACAGAAGGAGAGCTATAAATATTCCTGTGATCTTAAAGCTGTGCAACTAACGCAACACATCACACACACCACACACACCAGTTAATATTCACACACACAGAGGCACTATACAACACTGCAGTATATCCCTGACATTCAGGGAAGGCCATAAATATTCCAGTTCTAACTACCCCCAACTAACCAAAGTTACATTGGCGTGCACACTCCCTCTCTCTCTCTCTCACACACACACACACACACACACACACACACACACACACACACACACACACACACACACACACACACACACACACACACACACACACACACACACACACACACACACACAGCGGCTTCCTGTGAAACAGAACAGGCTTTGTGTGATCAGCAGCCGTACACAGATAATTAGCACTCTGCTGGTGTACAGGGCTGGGTTGGGCTAATCCAGTTCCCCTCAGCAACCTCCATCTGCCTGGGAAACCAGAGAAAGACTTGCTGAAAAAGGAGAGCCAACGAAAGAAAAGACCAAACAAAAGAGTTCTCAAATGACAAATGTGTGTGCTTGGAGGTAGTAAAGATGCTGGTTCACACCAGCAGGCTGACTGACTGAGGCTCTGAAGAGAAATCAGCATCAAGAGCATTAATGGCAATCCATTTTGGACCACTGATGCTGTGAGACTGAGGACTGCAGCAAGAAAGAGGACAATAAAATACAATCTTGGAAAAGTATAGTCATAATTATTACATCTGGTTGTTGTTGTTAGGAGTGGGTGGTTTTTAACGAGTGCTCTAAAGAATATTATTAAACAGCAGTAATAGCATTTATACAGAAAAAAAATAAAAATAAAAATATATAGGAGAAACGCGTGAGAATGAAGAACTGTATCTGACCTGAAGCCCTCTCTCCACAGAACCGTACTTCCATTAACCCTAACCTGGCACTCCACAACTCCTGGAACTGCCATGCTGCATGCTCTATAAATAAGTGCTTTTCCATCCTATTTTCCATCCGCTCCTAACCTATAAGATATTACCTCACACAATAACTCTCATTTCTCTGTACTGAGGAAAGAACAGAAAACATGTTCACTGGAATCATACTTATAATGGAAGGGTAAGGACACGCTGATCAGTGACCTCAATAAATGTTTAGAATATGCATTTATATTTATATCTTAGAATGAGAGAGACATTAGAGAAATTCATACCAGCACAGGTTGTACATAATTTTATGCATCTTTCCAACAGTGGAGCCATACTAAAAAAAATAGAAGTCCCTGTTAATTAGTTTCATGAATGGTTTGCTGGGTTAGTGTGCAGTCAGACCCAGAAAATTGCACCAGTAACACATAAGCACAGTATCTTTCCACTCTGAAAAGTACCCATATCTCTGAAAATATTTGAATCTTCATTTTCACATAACTGACTGAAAAGGAATCATGAAAGTATTTTACAAAAATATGTTTTGCATAAAGAATTATTGTCTGCCTCGTTCTTTGTCTCTATAAGCGAGTTTGAGTAAACAGTGTTCTGTTCTCAGGAACCAGCAGATATGTTGAAATTGTCTCCAATAAGCCGATATGCTACAGATGCAGTAGACAAAGATTTATTTACGATTATGATTAAAAAAAAATAGCTATGGTGATACTGTTTCCACATTATAAGAGTTGCTCACAATGCTTTGTGAAAATCTGTGGCATGCTAAGCATTGTTCTCAAAAAAAAGTTCTCAACGGGGATGGGTGACATGATAAAAAATACCATATAATGATTCTCAAATGCATTTCTCTGATACATGATGCACTAGATAACCAAATGCTTGTGAAATTGAAATGGACGAAATTATTGGCACCCCTGGAACTTTTCCAGAAAATGCACCATTTCTCCCAGAAAAGTGTTGCAATGACAAATGTTTTGGTATACACTTTGCCTTTTTTCTTCTGCTTTTTTGTGCTGTTCCAATGCACTTAAAGGTAATAAACATGTGTATACCAAAACATTTGTCATTGCAACACTTTTCCGGGAGAAATGGTGCATTTTCTGGAAAAGTTCCAGGGGTGCCAATAATTTCGTCCATGACTGTAGGTAAAAGTTTAAAAAATAAACCACGCAACTGAGAGACGCGAGGCTTATTATATAGTCTCTTTAATTCACACTTGTCTGTGATTCATCTTTTCCTGTTGAGAAAATGTAAATATTTATCAGTTATGTCACTTGATCTAATATCACTTGACTTAGTTATTCACTTTCTGGCCCCTGGTGAACATGTTCACATTACGTGCGAGTATGAAGGCAGACACCTATGCGACATGACAAACTGACATGCTCACAAATATGCTGATATAGTAGTATAAACCAGGCCTCACATAGTGAGCTGAAGGATGAAAAATTAAACCTCCAAGGGGTTTCTGTCCTAATACACAGTAATATGTAGGTGGATAGCTATAGACAGCTGGGAGGACTCTTTCTCAACTGGCTATTAAAATTTCTGAAGGGAAAAAAAATCAACCTTTCACTTTGGATGGTTATTTTATTGCTAACTGCCCGATGACCAATGAAGTTTCTGTTTTGCAAAGATGACATGACCTTAGAGCTGATATTAGCAACTGCATTTCCAACTTGTTTTGGTTTCTTTCTTATATGTTTAATCTTGTTTAACACATAATTTAGAAGAGATAATCAAATAAAAAGAAAAAAATTAATTAAAATAAAACAAAATATTATAACACTACAAATGTCAGGGAATTATCTATTTGTTAGTAGATTGATTATCTCGTTGATAAAAAGAAAACAGAGCAATATCCAGAAATATGATTTCGAACCAATTTATAGATATACATATTTACAGTTGAGAGAGAGAAAGAGAGAGAGAGAGAGAGAGAGAGAGAGAGAGAGAGAGAGTAAATGAGAGAGAACCCCAAAATTACAGTGGCTTTTTAATAATTTTACAGGACATTTAAGTGGAATGAACAGATGAATGTCAACAGCAGTTTGGAATACTGCAAACAGCCCCATTCTCTTGTCCAGATCAAGCAAAGTTGCCTCAAACAACTTAAAACACATTCTCTAACAGAACCGTGGACAGCACTTTGCAGTAGCAATAAATGGCCCTCAGCCCAGTTCATACGTCTGCCTGTGAGTCAGTTTCCAGACAACAGTCATTACAGCAGAGGCACTACAGCACAACCTGCCAAAGAGAAATGCGATCTACTAGAACAAAACCAGACCACCAAAAGATCCAAGTAAAATAAATAAATAATAATAATAAAAAATTTCAGCAATAAAACCAACAGGCAGTGAAAAGCGGGGCTATGGTAAATGACCTGATAAATAAAACAGTGCTATGCTGCATGACATTCAAGTGCTTAACATACTGCAGTGAAAGAGTCCGGCAGGAAGAACAGCAGTGAGTGATGGTGACAGTCGTTCTCCACAATGCCAGCTTCCACATGAGCTGCAGTGTAGCGGAAAGAAAGCAAAACAACTCTGCTTTCATTACGCATTAGTCCTACTGAGAGACCATCTGCACCAAGAGGCAGAAAAACCAAGAAAAAGGCCAAGATCAGAGCCATATAATGCACACACATTTTTTATCTATATTTCTCTCTCTCTTTTTATATATAGAGGAAGCTATGTCCTCTTGTCTGCAAACAGACTATCTTCATGAATTCAGAATGACCATGTGAGTTCAAAGTGCTTCTGCAAGTGCTAGTACTGTCAATGAATAAAAATAAATAAATAAATAAATAAAAAATCATTACTCTTTAATAAATAACGGGGGAAAAGTGAACTCTATGCATTGATTTTTCCCACCACGACATACAATCCCCTCAAAACGGATTAGAACGGCAAGGCCAATCCGTTTGTTCTTTTGGTTTGTGATCAAAAGATGAATATTGGCTCAAAATCAGCTTTAATTTCCTGATATTTATATCTAGATCTGTTAAACAACTTGGCACCTTTTGTTGAAATGCACCCATTTTCAAGTGATCTAAAATATTCGAACATGCGACTGACAAGTATTTCTTGTTGCCCAGGTGAGCCCTGTTACATTGCTTGTTTAAACAGTTACTAAATTAGAATATCTACTCTAGTTGGTCTACTGCCTTTGCTGTTAAAAATAAAAATAAAAAAAAGACAAAAATAAATAAATAAATAAACCAGCATGAAGGCCAGAGAGAAAAGCAAGCCATTGTGAAGCTAAGAAAAGAGGGTAAAATCACCACAGCCGTTGCACACCCACTAGGCATAGCCAATAAAACAATTTTTAATGCAGTAAGAATCAGACATCACGTTGGCCATGGAAAACAACAGCAGCCGATGACAGACATGGTGAGAGCTGTTAAGAAAAACCTCAAAACAACAGTCAGTGACATCACCAATAAGAGCAAAAATATAGAGGCTATACCACAAGATGCAAACCACTCCTCAGCAGTAAGAAGCTGAAGGCCAGAGTGGAATCAGCAAAGGAATACAGAGATGAACTGAGATTAAGCTCTACCAAAGGGAAGGAAAGGCCAAAGTGTGGAGAAAGAAAAGATCATGATTCTCATGATTCAAAAACATACATGCTCATCAGTCAAGCATTGTGGAGATAGTGCCATGGCTTGGGCTCGCATGGCTGTTTGTGGACCGATTTCACTGATCATTATTGATGATGTGAGTCATGATGGTAGCAGCAGAATGAATTCAGAAATCAAGCATCCACAAAACGCAGAAATTAAGAGAGTGAGGGAAAAAAAATGCATCATTACAGTACAGCAGTGCGGGTCTTAATGTGCAAGAGTCTGTATTTACATGCGTTTGATTTAAAATCTCACTGTGTATGGTTTTTCCCCTGCAAAATGTGTTCGGAGTAAATAAATTTCCATAAAAAAATCCCTTAAACGGAATGTCATATACGAAAAATATGCTGTTGACATACTGCAGGCAGACAAGTCCTGTGCCCATGCTGCCATACACCTTGGATTAAGCAGCACTACATTGTCTTGACTGCGTACCAGGTTTCAGCAACATGGCAGGACAGATGAGCCTCCATGATCTGGTCGCTTTCTCCTAACCTTTAACTCCACAGAGCACAAAGCATGAAGGTTGGAATTTCAGTCCAGCATTGAGTGTTGGATTTCTTTCTTCCACAGGTACATCATTCCTCTGTGGTTTTGTTGGAGGAATGTGTTATGTGTACATCCAGTTCTTATGAAACATGTATAATATAAATATGCTTTAGTGACTGCACACTGGTGAGATCACTGCTCAGTAGTGCCAGCTAGACCATATGCTTTCTCTGCGCAATGCTGTGTGGATATAGATGCACCTGTTTATATATAAAATCTCCAACTGTGCTGTTTATTCATTCAGAGTCTCATTTGTACACATTCACAGCTTTAAGTGGATTATATAATGTATTAACCATGTGTTGTGTGAGTAGTGAGATCTGCCAGAAAACCGGTGCGAGGCCCTGAACCTTGACCTTTATAATTAACATACAATCTTCAGTGGCATCCAAGATTTATTTTGCGCACTGAAATTCTGACCTGATTCCTCCCCCCCGCAGTTTAAACTACTTAAATTGACAGAGTTCAACATGGCACACTTGTGGATAGTAAGATTGTAGGGATTTATACCTTGCATTACCTCTCTCTAGAGACCGTTGCAGCAGCATTTTAATCCTTTGGTCTGTCCCGTCTTCTCACCTTCTCATCTGTACACTCTGCTCAAGCTTTCCAAACTTTTCAACTTGCATGCTAATACCGGTGTTGATGTCAGCGTGCTCGTCATTGTAGAATCTCAAGCCTATGCTGTAATGAATCACGACAACTGGGAGATTGGAATGTTCCTAAACGAACTCCGACTTCCCACATTAGCGCGTTCACGTGAACTCATAAATAAAATGAATGCTCGCTGTAAGTGGTCTACAAAAACAGGAATTGAACAGTTCTCTGGTTAGTGCTTAATTTGCTTTTAAAGGGGATGTGAGAATTTGCTTTAAAGAGCACCAAAAATGACATGAAAGCACAGTTTGATCAAAACATCTCGCAAAAAGCGAATCAACATTTCAATGAAAACATTCAACGTGCCATCCAGTACTTAGTGATTTCGAATATAAACAGAAACCGACTAAGTATTGTTCTCACTTTATACTACAAGCACCACCATGTTCAAGTGACGTCATGGAATCACAACTCGGAGAAGTTAATCAAATCTGACTCTGCGATTAGGAATTACGAGTTGGGAAGCCATTGCAATGGATCTTTCCTACAAGAAATGTAAACTTCCTAGTTCCCATTTGGCCATGAACACATCGACTGTGTCCCCCTGTGATGGCACTTTATACAACCACTAACTTCTCACAGGAATAACAAACAGTACCGCCCAACAAATTAGCTCCAGAGTAACAAATACATTCATGCAGTTATCTAATCAGTTAATCATGGAGCAGCAGTGCAATGCATAAAATCATGCAGAGATAGGTCAAGAGCTTCAGTTAATGTTCACATCAAACATCAGAATGAAGAAAAAGTGTGATCTCTGTGACTTTGATTGTGGCATGGTTGTTGGTACCAGATGGGTCTGTTTGAGTATTTCAGAAACTGCTGATCTCCTGGGATTTTCACACACAACAATCTTTAGAGTTTATACAGAATGATTAAAGTCACAGAGATTACAATTTTTCCTCATTCTGATGTTTGATATGAACATGAACTGAAACTCCTGACCTGTATCTGCATGATTTTACACATTGTGCTGCTGCCACCTGATTGGCTGATTAGATAACTGCATGAATGTGCATGTGTACATAAAGTAGACGGTGAGTGTACATCAATATAAACATATTTAATGTGTTTCATATGCCCAGCTGTATGTTTGAATTGTATCCTTTGCCATTCGAAAGTCATTTTAGATAAACATGTCAGTCAAATCAATAAACGGCAATATAACAAAGGGGTTGAGTAGGCTCGATGGCTGAGCCTTTAAGAGAACAGCTACGCCTCTCGGTTGTAATGCTGAGTACAGCGCAGAACGATGCAGGCTGCTGGAAAGCAATATCAGCACCCTATATATCCTGTCTGTTTTCTTAACCTTCACACCGTAACTAATGCACAGGAGCAGAAGAGTGACTGTGCTGAGCCTACATTACTGAAAGAAAAAAAACCCCAACCTGTTACCGCTAAAAGCTCCATCAGAGACCTCTTGCGGGAAGCGATCTCAGTCTGCTTCAAAGCAAAATGGTGAGATTCGACTGCAGTGAGAACATTTAAACAAAATTCTACTGAATATCTACTGAATTTCACAAACATGCTGTGTATTCCAGGTAGAGGATAGTATTTTTTATAAAATGAGAGCTGAATAAACTAACTTGAGGGTGGTGGTACGCTGCATTTTGGATATATGGGCTGAAAAACAACAGAAATGCTATATATAGTTCACAAAATAAATGTTTTTAAATCATTTACATATCCATTTATTATTTAGCACCAGCTCCATGTCGTCAGTGCATGCATGTTTTCCATGATTTTTATACACACTTTATACGCAAAAGGTTTATATCCATTTTCCATCAACATATTTCGACCAATGAATGAAAGACTTTCCATTAATGCCTCTTCCCAGATGTTCCTGATCCACTCAGACTAGGCAAACAGACTAAATTGTGAAGAACCATAAAAGATTAAGAATACTCCTTATACTTCATAACATATGCAGCTATGAGAAGAGACTTGACTGGCATTAAAATACTACAGACCTAACTTAACGAACACAATCGTTTTTCAATTAGAGAGATGAGCCAAAGCAGAATTGGTTATGATTTTTAATAAAGCTGGGGAAAAAAAATCCTTCGATGCTTTAATGTTAAGAGGTATAAACAAAACGGTGCAATCAGACAGCAACATTGCAGAGCTCTAGGAAGGAAACTGCTGCATACATGTGCGTGTGTGTCTCTTGAGAGAGCTGAGAGAAATGGGAGCAGGAGGCAAATCAGATGTGAAAGGAGGCGAGCCAGAGACCGGATTAACATGCAGTTGTCTACAGCCACACTAAAGGAATGGAAAACAGGCACCCTGGTGGTCTCTTACGAAGGCTTGAGGAGAAGTGAATTAATGCACCTCCCCCACCTCTCACTTCATTTGAGGCTGGAGGAGCTGCCAGAAGTGAGAGCTGTGATACAAACCTTGAGCCAACCAATCAGCTTTGTTCCGCATGTTCAACAATTTTACCATGCAATTGCTAGGTCCCAAGGCACAGTAAGGCTCAATGGAGGCTCATTCTCTCATTCCTGCTCTTTCCGTGTCTTATCTCCTCTACACCCGATCTGAATTCACTCAAGCCGGGTCAATTGTTGCAACGGACATCACTTATGGTATCCAAAATGACAAATAAATCATAACAGCTTGTGTCAAGCTGACGCGTCCTTCACACAGGCGCGTTTTGAACAAATGACAAACAAGGTGAGAAAGAACAAATCTGCCAGGATCCCAGAGCAGACTCTCAATGAAGCTCAGCGCGTTGTCAAAGAACAAAGACGAATGTAACAGAGGAGAGTATATTGTTTCAACTCGCACCGCTGCATACACTAACATGCATTTGCATATTACTACTTGCATTTAAATAGATATTGACAAATGTTTTATCTTTAACGTTCCAGTTACATATCCCATTTGAGACAATCTTAATTCCTTCTCGTGGGCATTCAGAGGCAGTAGATTGAGTTATGTCTAATGGATGTGTGTTATCTTGTGTGTATATATTCAATGAGCTCTTGCAGTGGAGGATGCTGGTGTGCCTGTTTCTAAACTTCTTAATAAAACACTGGATTATGCGGGAGAAATTTTTGGTAGAGATGTTGGCCTGCTTTCCATTACCTCTGTCAGTTCCCGGCCTGAGGACCTGCGAGACCACAAGCTTGCTCTCTCTGTTTCGCTCACTCCCCTAGGTGAGGACAGGGAAGGGAGACGAGGTCCCAGCAGTGCACCAGTCTTCTCAGATCAAAAACAAATGACTCTTTATGCTAGAATCCCTTGTGTCCAAGCCAGGCGCAAGTGTGCAAATAGAAAGCATCCTTTATATTCTAGGACCACAGCCTAGGAGATACACTGCACAGCAAGGACATATATTTGTGAAGCTGCCTATAGGTTCTGCAACCCCAAGAGCAAGATTATTGTCTGTCATACATAATCAAGTATTGGTGGCTGACCTTCACCTGCAATATTCTTGGTGCCCCCCACACCCTTGTGCAAATCAGCCAATCGTGTTTAACTTCCATCACAGACCAGTGGGAGAATTCATCCCAGCAAGTCAGTGCAATAGAAGGAAATTAAGCAAGCAATGCTCAAGCAGGAACAAACAGAACACCATTTTTCATCTCCTATGGTGAAAATAGTAATATTTTCCAACTGAAATGGCTTTTGAGACTTTTCACTGCTGTGAAAATGGTATCTAAGAGTAGTTTGTTTGGGTGCACTATCCCAAATCATACGATCACACTAAATATGTCAAAATGCTAATCTACTGCAGGAATTGATACTGGTAGGTGGCATACTATGAAGTACAATAATATAAGTGGAATATACTTTTTATTACGAACATCAAACCAATAATGGATAGGACCCAATTGTTTCTGGCATGGATTCTACAAGGTGTTGGAAATGCTCCTTCTCCATTTTGACATGATTGCATCACATAATTGCTGCAGATTTGTCACCTGCTCATTCATACTGCCATTCTACCACATTGAATTCTATTCAATTTATTTGTGTAGCACGTTTAACAATGGACAATTCCACAAAGCAGCTTCACAGAAATATAGAAATTGAGTATCTACATTTTTATAAATTTATCCTTAATGAGTAAGCCAGAGGCAATGGTGGCAAGGAAAAACACCCTGAGACGATATGAGGAAGAAACTTTGAGAGGAACCGGACTGAAAAGGGAACCCATCCTCATCCGGGTGAGACCGGATAGTGTGAATATAAATAATTCCTTTCTAGAACGGTGTACTACATGGTCAAAAAGAGAAAATGTGTAACCAGGAAAATCATAACCAGGAGACTTGTGTGTAGAACTGTTCATTGGTAATTGCAGTCCTAAAGCTATCAAAGCAAAACTGTTCATATCAGTTGTAGTTCAGTCATCTTCACGGTTTTTAAGTGATACCATCCTCAGTAATCCCACTGATCTTTGGGCTGTCTGTGTGGGACCACCTTCAGCAACAGCGAGCGATTTCCAAGTGAAGAGAACAATGCCAATGTACAGTACAAAGTACACTCATTGTCATGTTCATAGAACCAGTTTGAGAGACTTGTGCTTTGCGACATGGCGAATAATCATGCGAAAAGCAGCCATTATAAGAGGGGTTAACTGTGTCCAGTTCAGGATTCTTCTTTTTTGATTTACTGCCACCTCCTGGTATTTCGAGTTATTTCATCTCATGCAGGAAGAGAAGGCACGTGCCCATCAGCTGTACACTTGACAGTGTTTTCAAGTGCAACTTTTCACAGAAGATGTGAATCGACAACAGACGATGCTCAGTAAGCCCTGGTTGGTGGTAATCCTTTGTTGTCAACCATAAAGAGACCCTATAGATCCAGGCCAGCCAACATTAATGCATTATTAAGAAGGCATCCCATTGGTAAAGGAGAACAGACGAAAACATCAGTCTTTTCTAATAGTCTCTTTTCCCATCTCCCTGGAAGGGCAAGCTCAATGCTAATTCTTTTATGTTAGTTGCTGAGCATCCTTATGTCTGGAAGACCTTACAAATCAATCCCGTCAGCTGTGACCAGAAAGGTAAATGCAACTATTGTGTTTCGGGGGTGGGAGACGACAACTTAATTTGACCGTTTCTTTGTCTCCCTTTCAAAGTGCTTTTGAAACAATACAAAAGGGATAGACGACTTCTACTCTCTTTGGTATAGAACAAGTGCCATCTATGACCCATACTAAACAACTGAAGAACTACAGAGCTTGTATATAGATCAGTGAATGTCACTATCAAAAATCAGGAAAGTGATGTTCATGTCACCAGTTCAAATGCTAAATCTTCCCTTTATTTTAGGAAACATTATATGCATTTGCACATTCTTCAACCATGTATACTCAGATATTTGTACCAGGTACCTGGTGTGTAACCACACCAATTCATTTACTGCTTTTTACAACTGGAAACCACACAAGTGAAAAAAACAAAGCAAAACAAAACAAAAAAACACTCACCAACAATTTTGGATATAAATAGAGACAGCTTGAAAAATGGCAGCATTATAACAAAACTCTAAAGTAACTCAAGATAAAACTCAAGAGCTTTAAGTTACCATGAGTCAAATGAGCTTACAACCAACAAGAAATACTACTAATCTAATGGATTAAAATATATATTGTGTATGAAATGTATGAAAATGAAATGTACTGTTTATTATTATTACTATTAGCTACTCTGCTGATTGTCTAATAAAAGAAAACAATCCAAAGACCTTTTTTTTATTTAAAAAAAAATTATAACACTATCAACTCAATACTGGAACATAAATTAATAGGTTCAGTATTTGTGGTAATGCTATTAAAAGAGATCTTGGTGCCAAAAGCTTTGCAGTTACTGTATCAGACTCTTATGTACATATTTATGCATGACTTCAGTAGGTCAACTTCTTTAAATATACAGTGAGGGAAAGAAGTATTTGATCCCCTGCTGGTTTTGTACGTTTGCCCACTGAGAAAGAAATCATCAGTCCATAATTTTAATGGTAGGCTTATTTGAGCAGTGAGAGACAGAATAACAACAAGAAAATCCAGAAATACGCATGTCAAAAATATTATAAATTGATTTGCATTTTAATGAGGGAAATAAGTATTTGACCCCCTCTTAATCAGAAAGATTTCTGGCTCCCAGGTGTCTTTTATACAGGTAACGAGCTGAGATTAGGAGCACACTCTTTACCTGTATAAAAGACACCTGTCCACAGAAGCAATCAATCAATCAGATTCCAAACTCTCCACCATGGCCAAGACCAAAGAGCTCTCCATGGATGTCAGGGACAAGATTGTAGACCTACACAAATCTGGAATGGACTACAAGACCATTGCCAAGCAGCTTGGTGAGAAGGTGACAACAGTTGGTGCGATTATTCGCAAATGGAAGAAACACAAAAGAACCGTCAATCTCCCTCGGCCTGGGTCTCCATGCAGGATCTCACCTCGTGGACTTGCAATGATCATGAGAATGGTGAGGAATCATCCCAGAACTACATGGGAGGATCTGGTCAATGATTTCAAGGCAGCTGGGACCATAGTCACCAAGAAAACAAAACAAATCCTGCAGCGCCCGCAAAGGCCCCCTCCTCAAGAAAGCACATATACATGCCCGTCTGAAGTTTGCCAATGCACATCTGAATGATTCAGAGGACAACTGGGTGAAAGTGAAATGGAGCTCTTTGGCATCAACTCAACTTGCTGTGTTCGGAGGAGGAGGAATGCTGACCATGACCCCAAGAACACCATCCCCACCGTCAAACATGGAGGTGGAAACATTAGGGGGCGTTTTTTTGCTAAGGGGACAGGACAACTTCACCGCATCAAAGGGACGATGGACGGGGCCATGTACCGTCAAATCTTGGGTGAGAACCTCCTTCACTCAGCCAGGGCATTGAAAATGGGTCATGGATGGGTATTCCAGCATGACAATGACCCAAAACACACGGCCAAGGCAACAAAGGAGTGGCTCAAGAAGAAGCACATTAGTGGCCTAGCTAGTCTCCAGACCTTAATCCCATAGACAATCTGTGGAGGGAGCTGAAGGTTCGAGTTGCCAAACATCAGCCTTGAAACCTTAATGACTTGGAGAAGATCTGGAAAGAGATGTGGGACAAAATCCCTCCTGAGATGTGTGCAAACCTGGTGGCCAACTACAAGAAACGTCTGACCTCTGTGCCAACCAGGGTCTTGCCACCAAGTACTAAGTCATGTTTTGCAGAGGGGTCAAATACTTATTTCCCTCATTAAAATGCAAATCAATTTATAACATTTTTGACATGTGTTTTTCTGGATTTTTTGTTGTTGTTATTCTGTCTCTCACTGTTCAAATAAATCTACCATTAAAATTATGGACTGATGATTTCTTTCTCAGTGGGCAAACGTACAAAACCAGCAGGGGATCAAATACTTTTTTCCACCCTCACTGTCACTTGGCGCCAGTCTGAGCCAAGTGTTATACAAGTACAGAATTAGGAATAACGATTCGATGTGAAAAATACTTTTATAGACTTCTGACTTCTGAACATAGGAGGACAACAGGATTTGGTGGGTAAAAGTAGTAGGGTCCTGAAAAGGTCACGGCATACCTGGTTTGTGTTGGTGCTTGATGGCAGAGGATTGGACACCATTGGTCCAAAAATATCCAAATCATCACTTATTGGAGCTGCACTTCCAGATCCCGCCCCACTGCTGGATGTGTTAACTGCAGGAGCATCTGAAACGAAGATGAGAAAGAAAAAAATTATGAGAGAGAGCGAGAGAAAGAGAGAGAGAATCGAAGGTGTTCCAGAGAAGGGGAAATGACAGGTCAAGGCTGACGGTCTCAAAGGGCAATGGGTTCAGGCTGTCTGACCTCTAACTCCCCTGTGCAAGCTGGGTTAAGGTCTCACGATCACTGTGAATGTCAGAGTCATGGCTTTATGTCCTGCCTAAGGGCATCAAGCACACAGTATGCCTTTTGCCATTGTCCATTTTTAAAAATTCACATATTTCAACTTGAATAGTTAGGCTCTCTCGAGTGCATTATATAAGTGTCATTAAAGCAGTAGATTCAGTGTTGTCTTGGCAGACAGTCAACTCCAGAATTATTACCATTCTGGCAAATAAAATAAACATTACACACAAACATCCACGTCAACTCGATCAACTACAGGAAAAAAAAAAAATAGCTGCAGGAAGTTGATGAAGGAGGAGGAAACAGTCAATTATCACAGTTTCGGAATTTTACAGTTCAGTTACTTAACGGTATTGTCAAGTTTTAAAATCATCTACGACAAGAATCATGCTGTGATCACGAGACCAAATTGAAACCATATTTAATTTTTTTTGGTCATGCACATCATTGGTATGTTAGGCAAAAAATAAATAAATTAATTAATTAATGGAGAATGCACAGGGGAAAAGCATTGGATACATTGCATCACTGATGATTTGCAGCTGTTTTGTAACAGGTGGTCCACTGGCTCGTGCATTAGGATTCCGCTAAGTATCAGGATATTTCAATGTAAAATGACCCCCAGAAGTTTAGATTAGCTGTAGATGTACTTTGTCAAGATAACTCCAAATGACATCCAAATCAACAATGACATGCTGAAGCACAAAATCAGTGTTTTGAAATGGACATCTCAGGTTCCAGATTTGAAAAATATCATGGTCTGAATTGAAGAGAACAGTCCACATACACAAACCTAACAGTATAAAGAAGCCTGCAATGTTCTAACTGGAGGAGTGCATGGGTCTCCAACCTTGTTGGACATTACCACAGGAGTTTTAGTGGTGTTTCTTCTTGCTAGCCGAGGCATCTCTAAATTCTAATTCTGTGGTTGCAGATCCCCACAAAACAGACTTTGACTAATACATCTCCTGTAGTTATTTATACCTGCAATATTTTCTTACAAATGTATTTGGTTCTACATTCCCAAATATAAAGAAAATAGTGATTTAAACTACAGAGACCTTTACTCACATAAAGCAGTTACTGAAGATGAATGAATTCTGTTTGTTATTCATTTTTGTGTGTGCTCATGAAGGGTGCCAAAAATTCTGGTGTTGACCGTTTAAATAAAGGAGTTTCTTTCGGTCCCTGCATCTCCATGCTGCTTATTGACAGCATCCAAAATAGGGAAGAAATCAAATCACACTCAACCAGCAACTGTGCCAGTGGTGGGAAACACAGCTGCTACAGGCTCACTCTACTGGGATATTCAAACACACTTTTTCTTTTCATTCAAGTCCTAGCTGGTATCTGTGCTTCACACACAACAGCCCCTGGAGAAAAATATCTGTATTAATGACCATTTCTTTCCCTTATAAGGACACCCAAATATGCTTGGGGACGTTGGAGAGAAAGAGAAAGAGGATGTACTGGAACATGAAGAGATCTACGAGGTGGAAAGGTAGCAGGTGATGTAAATTTTCTCTCTGTTTTTATAACCCACTGTGCTGCTTCGTGCTGCTGAGGGGAGAGAGGAAACACACAAAGGCAAGACACGATTCCATCATCACTCATGGCTCATCATCAGCTCCCTCAGCCCTGGAGCATGCCATAAATTCTCCCATACACAAACACACACTGTGCCCCCAGTGGCATGGGCGCACAGCAACTAATTCATCTTGTTTTCCTCTTCCAACCCCTCATTTCTATCATTTCCTCTTCCTTCTTTACTACCATATGAGCCACACACACACACACACACACACACACACACACACACACACACACACACACACACACACACACACACACACAGAGAGAGAAGGAGAGGTGGGTGGAGATGAAAAATACAGACACTAGTGCAACGTTTTGTTAGGGCTCTATAGTTTTCATTGTCGAGAACATAATGGAGTGTCTGTTGGCTTTGGTCATCCAGAGAGTCTCGCGCCACTTCTCTGATCAATGCAGGGATGATTTGGTCAGCTGGCTTCTTTCTGTCTCATCTAACCACCACAAAGAGCCAGAAAGCAGCAAACAGGACTATTATCCATAATCTAGGGCTGTGTGATGAGCTGAGCTGGGATCAATATCATGATAACCCAGCTGCAGAAGAAAAAAAAAATAATTCCCCCACTGGAACAATAAATTCTATCACAATACGCTTTTCTGAGAATACTGACCAACTCCATTGTTACTCAAAGTAACACTGATCAGTCTGTGGACAGTGTGTTCATTTCTTTTCCATTTCGAAATGAAAACAGGAAAACAAGAAAATAGCTTTTTTATTTTCTCTTTCTTGGCACACACTAAACAAAAAAAGAAAGAAAAAAGAATTCAAACCCACTTAAAAAAAAAAAAAAAAAACAGAATCCAGTACATTTCAGCATAAGCAGAGTCAACCTGCAAGTACAAGTAGGCTATCCTACAAGTCTGGTTAAGATGTGCACTCTACAAATGTATGCTGTTTTCTGCAAAAAATGACTTAAAAATATTTTTTCCCCCACCCCCTTCCATCAACCCTACCATAACCTCAGCTGTATTCCTGCAGCTGGATCCTAACCAGCGCAGACAGCTATGCGGCTCGGTGGTGCATGAACCAAGCAGCTTCACTCAGACATGGTGGAGGAAGATGGTGGAGGAGGAGGAGGGGATTGATTACATGGGTCTTACCCAGGCCTAGAAGGTCGATGGCAGGTTCAGCACTCTTCATAGAGCTGGCTCTGGAGTCTATCTGAATGTCCTCTCTTTTCTGCGAAAGACAGAAAAGCAGAGGTTACAAATGAGAGTTGAGCAAACTTCAGAAATCATTTAGTATGTTGAAGGTTTTTTAATATACTACATAGCTTTTTGCACTTTAAAAGGTCAACTGTATAGTGGATGATCAATAGTGTCTGGTTCAAAATGAAAGAAAGAAATGCCTCACGAGATTCACTGTATACAGTGGATTTAAAAAGTCGACACACCTCTGTTAAAATGGTAGGATTTTGTCCATATAAAAGAATAAACACAAGATAAACCATGCCAGAACCTGTGCACAGTGGACTTTTTATATCCACTGTGCACACACACACACACACACACACACTCCAGAACATACTCCTGAAAAGTATAAGCATATAAATTCTGCTCAATGTCCGAGGCACTTTTAGTACTCTCTGATTTGTGACTGGCTAAAGGAGGCTCTTCTCTGCGATTGGCTGTGAGGGCCGTTTCTAGGTGAGAAGTAAAACTCTAATCCAGGCTGAACTGCTGATCGATGAGTGCGGCAGCAGATGATGGATCAAAGCCTCTTAAAACCATTACACACACACACACACACACTCAAAAGCAGACCAGAATGGACAGTTGCACATTTTCTGCCTTTGTATAAGAACGAATGAAGAGGAGGAAAAATAAAACAAGAGCTATGTGTTTCCTGCTTCAGATTTTATTTATTTTTTTAACCTGTATTGTCACATCTGAATCAAAACTTCAGCATGTGGCATAAGCTTTATTGGCACAATAAAAGAGAATAATAAATCTTACTTTGTCGGCTTCATCACATACCCACCTACACAATGAAAATTGTGAAAGGGAAAGAAAGGGCATATGAAAGAAGCTCTCTGATGAACAGCTGATGGTTCTGACGTTATTGGAATTATTGGTAGACGAATGGAACCAAGTTAGGAATTGTATTTAACAGCACGATAAAAAAAAAAAAAAACCCAGCAGAGAACCATTAAAAATGACTGTCATTACTATTATCAATGACTAAAAATATCATAGTGTTCCAATTCCTGTTATACCTTATAAATCTTCTCAAACATTCACCCAAGATACAGAGATACGTTAACCAGAATACCTGGCTGGAGCTGTGGCACATACTGAGAGTAAGTGTGTGGGTTTATTTAGCTAGGTGCTCTGAAAGCAAAGTAATTTGAGTCATTTTAAGCTCATTTGCACACTAAAGTGCTTATTATTCATGACTGATCGTCGTCATGTTTCTTTTCTGTTGCATCGCAGCATGGGCCTTAGATGAACTTCTAAACCAGAAAAAAAAAGATTCTATTATTAGGCAACATCTGCAAGTTTATTAAAGAAATAAAAACATTTGTTATAGAGACAACAGTTTCCCCCCTGGTAGCGCTAGCTGCGCTCGTAGCCTTTCATTAATTACGCTAAGCTAATTCTGACACCACCCTCAAATTGCACAGAGAGAGAAGTCATCAGACTCTGAAAGCATTAATTACCAAAATGCTGAAACTGCCACTTTTAATCTTTCTATAGCACTGAAAAGCTTAACCAGAGGTAGACGGTTCTGTATTAAGCCTTTTGCCGACCTTTTCATTTTCACATGTAGGAGCAGAGCCAGGACTATGACGTGAGGTACAACTGGCCTTTATAAGCAGGGGAATAGCCCTCATTCAGCACCGTGATTGAAACGTGTAGCAGTGAAGTGGTTAGCTTTGCTTGAATTATGCATGAAGCCAGGAGCTCGACTTCTTTTCTATTCTGCGGTGACAAGATAGGAACTCGTGCAACGCAGATGAAACCACTAATACTTTTAGACGGCGCATTCATCAGCAACAAAATTTTGTGGTTCCGATAAAAGGAAATAACAGCACCTGGACGGAGAAACACGAACACCTTCATAAGACACACAATCATAAAAAGGCCCCATGAATTACTAGTGATGCCTTAGCTCTACTTTCTTCTCTATTCATCCAATCTATCGATTCTCTGTGCTTCCCGAGTCATCTCGTTCCACCTCTTCGGCGCTTGCGATGTCGTTTTTCCAAGACTGTTGAGTGAATGGGTGTGAAATGAGTTGAACTCTGTGCTGTGTCTCATGGGCCTCTCATATCAAGGTCATTCCTAATTCATGAACACTTCCCTTTGATGGCACAGTAATTCCATTTGGGTCAGCATCGCTATGCAAACACGATCACAAAAAAAAAAAAAAAAAAAAAAAAAAAAAAAAAAAAAAAAAAAAAAAAAAAAAAAAAAAAAAAAAAAAAAAAAAAAAAAAAAAAAAAAAAAAAAAAAAAAAAAAAAAAAAAAAAAAAAAAAAAAAAAAAAAAAAAAAAAAAAAAAAAAAAAAAAAAAAAAAAAAAAAAAAGAGAGAGAGAGAGAGAGAGAGAGAGAGAGAGAGAGACTCACTGGTGCTCAGACACTACACTGAGGGCCACTTGTATCACATCAAAGCAGAATGAGGCCAACCTCACTAGGGCACTTGACACCCATTTCAGTTGCCTATATCTGACTAACAAAGCAAACACAGTCCTGTTATGTGATGGATAGTGGTCTGAACTGTAACAGCTCTTGTGATGCGTCACAGTGAGAATAAGGCAAGTAGGGGATATTAAACAATAGTAAGAGAATTACAAACAGCATCTTTGCAAATATGTCTGAATACATGCATACACCACTAAATGCCAAATCCCTTCATACAATCTTAGTTTCAAAATACAAGACCATTTATAAGATTTTTTTTTTGATCACTCTGTCATCAAACCCCCTCAATCTACAGGACTGCCTAAAATCACACACCGCACACGTCCAATCTGGGAACACAGAATTTCAACAAACAACAATCATGACCTCTTATAAAAACACACATGGCGGACAAGAGTTCAGCTCAGTTATCAAAAATGTGTGGTGGTCTGGGGAAACTTGTCGGTTCAGCCGGTTGGCTGATTTCTGAAAGCGGCACGCTCATGTTTCCCCTTTAGTTTAAGAAACCTTAAAAATATTTCACCGGAACTAAGTGGAAAGGTTTTTCGTTCGCTTTTTAATCGTGCTCAGGCTATCTTCCTGCCTAAAGTTGTCTAAATCCTTTGCTGGCTAAATTTGATTTCCTCACTCAGTGAATGTCAGGCTTTGTTGTTGGAAAGCAATGCACCATGCCAAAATGGAAATAAGCCTAATCAGTTTAGTTTGTAATCAGATACCAGCTGTCAAACTGTCCTCCGTGCACCTGCACCACTGTGCGACTGGAATCTGTAAATGCTCGGAATCTTTTAATGCGATTTTCTCCCGTTTCACTTATACGGGTAACCAGACTGCGATAATTTTACTTGCGGTTGAGATACACGCAAAGAAAAAAAATATATAAATTTTGCGTTCAGGAAATCCTGGAGTTTTCTGAACTATATAGTAGAGAACATCAAAATCTCCCAAGCCAGCACACAAATGTCGTCGGGATTGATTAAAAAAAAAAAAAAAAAAATGGCCCACTACAGCAGCGCTTCTCTACTGTTTTTGGTTTGTGGATCATTGCCTGAAGGGTCACAAGATCTTTTCTGTCCTGAGTAGAAATTACCAAATTGTATAACTGTATATTTGCACTGTTTATGCAAACAGTGACTCCCATCGTCAAATCGTGTTAATATCTCCAGGTTTATGTAAACGGTCAAAAGTAACCGCTGATGCCATTTATTAGCTGTCCAATCATAGACCTCAATCAAGGTCTCTTTATTTAGCTTTGCTCTTATGTATGCGCTAGCTCCATGTACCATGCTTGTCTATAGAACACAATTTATCATCAATTCAAAACATCTGGAAAAATGCATCAACCCCCCCCAAAGAAAGCATGTAGTCGATTCAGAAACTCCGATTTCGGAAGCAGCAAAATGCGTTTGCGAGTACATCCCATGCTATATTGAGTACGGTTTTATTGTTATAGTGGACGAAAATCCACAGTATGTCGAGTGTGGTGAGGTTTTGGCCAAGGAGTCAATGAAGCCATCCAAATCTTCAAAGTAAGCATCCAACATGTGTGGGTAAACTAAAGGAACAGGATACTAAATATCCAGTAAATATTTAACAGGTTTAGTATTTACTAATAGTATTTAGTACAGGTTTCAAGAACTGGAGTGTGTATTTGGGAGGGGCTATAATTGGATTTTGTGTTCTTACCTCTCAACAAAATATAATCTGGGAAGATAATCAGTACATTCTATCCTAAAATCACGACACCTTTTGCAGTCGTCAGGAGTGAATAGACCTCTCGTTATCCTCTAGTGTGGCTCAAATATAAGAAGAGCAAACAGCACAAAAAGAAAGGTCAAACTAATGCATAAGAAGCAAGATGAACACAAAACACAACATATACCCCCAAAAAAGCAAAAGCAAAACAATACCCCACATTACTTAAGAAAAATAATAATTCTGTACAAGTCTGATTACAAAAAAATGACATATGAAAAAATGTCAAATGAAATGTTACACCTTCTGCAGTGTAAACATAATACCTTATATGTACATTATATACCAATGCGAATCAGGACAAAAAGGTGTATACTCTTATGAAACTAACCATTTGTCATCAATGTAAGTGTGATAAAAAGTAATCAATTAAAAAACACCCAGAGAACAACAGTGAGGAGAACATAAGATATTTCTCTCTTATATTTATTTATTTATTTTAAGTGTCATGTGGCGCTGTATCACTTAACATCCTGGACAGAAAATATGTTCAGCCTGCACCATATTTGTTGTAGCAAAAACTCTTAATTACATAATCGTAACAAAAACATGCTCAATTAAACTCTTCACTACTACTTCCCAGGCTACAGATAACACAGCCAAGTTTTAATGATCTCTGGCAACTGTACTTTTCTCTAGGCACCGAAAATGCTGAACGTGGGGAAAACGAGGCACGGTTATTATTTAATGTACTTATCATTCATTACGTTCCCTCGTCCGGCTTCTGAGCGATCAAAACCTGAGCCAGACCAAGGAGTGTGCGGCCCCTCATCATCTCAGGTACTTACAGCACTGCTTCCTTCAGTCTGCTTCCCCTTTAATGAGCCCTTAACTACAGCTACTACAGTCTATAAGCAGTGCTCAATGAATATATAAAGAGTCCTCTGCACTGTGCCAGTAACACATAACAGCATGTATAAAAAAAATATATATTATTTCTTTTTTTTAATTATGACAACATATTGCATCAAAAAATGCTTAAATATTCCAATTGGCGCATCAGTGAATTTATAATGAACAGATTTTTAGATAAACAACATGTTATCTGATCCAGACTGCAGTAATACAGCAGGGACTGAATAAGGCACTTTTTGATTTTGCTCTTGTGCACACTTCAACAGGTAACAAGATTCAGCAGACATCAATCTAATGGCTTCATATGGCAGATTTTTATTTTAACAGTGGGCATCACAGAAACTGGACAGGTGAAGATTGGAAAAAGACCAACCAATGTTTTTCTATGCTCCTTCAGTGAAGCTGTGCAAATTGTAGCATCAGATCCTGTTCTTGGTTAACAAGAGTGGTAACCCGATGCGGTCTTCTGATGTTGTAGCCCATCCACCTCAAGATGCGGCACATTGTGTGCTCGAAGATGCATTTCTGCTTGCTATGGTTATAAAGAGTGCTTATCTGTATTACCGTAGCCTTAATATCAGCTCAAACCAGTCTGGCCATTCATCTTTGACCTCTCTCATCAACAAGGCCTTAAGGGAGCAGGATCTCTGACCATTCTGTGCAAATTTCAGATTGTTGTGCGAGTAAATCTGGGAAGACGGGCAGTTTATGAAATACTCATCAGCACGACTGGCACAGTCAGAGTTCAGTTTTTCCCATTCTGATGTTTAGAAGAGAAGAAGAAACCTTTATTTGTCACATATAAATTTATCACAAACGCTTTCCCCCATATATCCCAGCTTGCCAGGAAGCTGGGATCAGAGTGCAGGGTCAACCATGATACAGAGAGGGTTAAGGGCCTTGCTCAAGGGCCCAATATTGGCAGTATGGTGGTACTGGGGCTCAAATAGATCAGTAACCTACCCTTAACCATTCAGCCTCCAATGCCCTAGTGTTTGATGTAAACCGAATCTCCTGGCTGGTTAATGTACAAATATGCTTTTAAATGCACATACAACTACAATTCCGGGAGTGTTCGGTCCATCCAAATAAATAAATAAATAAATAAAATAAAATAAAATAAAAAAGCAATATATTTTCAAACTATACTGCATGCAGGTTACATCCGGAATGGTTACTTTAGTCATTTCATTGGGAAATGTATTGTGTACAGTCTTTTAGGAAACTGCATTTCTTTACAAATTGCGCAACTGATCCATTTTCCTACCTACCTGGACAATGCATTGAGCAGTGCAGTTCTCATACACAGCTTTTATTACTACCAGAAAGCAAGTCAGGAGGCTTTTATGAAAAACTCTGGGCTGCCAGAGCGCAACGTTTTTTCATAGCAGCTGTATCTAATTCTTTTGACAGTCAAGAAAAACCCACAGCAGAGAGAAGAACAGAGAGGGAAGAAAATTCAGGGCAAGAAAGCCAACCGTGACCTTCATCTCTAGGATGCATAACCACAGTGAGGACAACAGGAGTGAAATCTCAATTGTGCGGGCACACACGATACACAACTTTGCAAGATCTCGTCACTTGCACGGAAGCTTTAGATATACTGGCACGAGTTCAATCAAGAAGCTAGGCTCATCTCTGCATCTGTCAATTTCTCTCACTATCACTGCTGTTGTATCATGCAACCCTCCCTTACCCATCTTTCCTCTCCCACCTTTATTTCATTCCAAAGAGTTATTATCCACTAAGCTCTCAGTCTCCCGCACATTCGGCCATTCTTTTGGATTAGCCTTTCATCACTGGTGTTGAATGCAGCCATCCAGAATTCCACAATCTGACACAAGCAGTGTGGAATATAAACAAATAAGGGCATGTCAGCAAGAAACTAAATCAGACATCACTGTCCAATCTGGAGTCTAGTATCATATTGTAATGTCTGCTTATTGATTTTGGATCACAACCGAGCGGATATGTGAAACACTGCAAATTTGAAACATCCCTTCTTCTACTACGAGCGTACAGGTGGCACTTGAGCTAGACAAAGCTCTTAACCTTGCAGCTATATGAGCTCCTCAGCTCATATCTAATTTGCTTTTTGCAAAGGTCAGATGCAGCGTTCATCTACCCATGGCCTGCTATTGGAACTCAGCAGGGCAACACGATCATGGATGGACAATCCTTATTATCAAATGAGAAGAGTGTCTCCAGCAAGTGTCTCTTAAGAGTGAAAAAAAAAAAAATAACCTTCAAGAAATTACACTTTCATTATAAAACGAACCTAGAGATATTAACTACATGTTGAAATTTTAATACAAAGATGCTATCAGGCCCGGTGCCAGTTCAATAGTCTATAATATCCAGGAGGTGCCAAAAACTAAGACGCTGCACTCCCATTAGGCCCACAGGGCAGACAGAGAGCAAATTTCATCATCTCCAGTCTTGGAAATAGCCTCCAACAAAAAGTGATAAAAGTAAAGTGTGAAAGAAATGTGTGTGCACTGCGAAGATCAATGCAAAATAAATTTGCAAACTGTGATACTGTTTAAAAAGATTGCTTTCCTTGAAGAATGGTGTAATGTGAGAGTAGAAATGAACAGGAGTAAGGCAGGTGGATGATGGGTGGGGTGGAGGCGCCAGTCATTTAACTCTTATTGGGATTTTTTTTTTGTATGTGCGTCGTCTTGCTACATTTGCACGCAAACTATTCACCTCACCGGCAGACAGCAAGTTGTCATGGCTCACTTGATCATTGCGTGCGTTGTTCATAGCAGCAAACAAAAAGAATTGATTACTGCTAATATTTTTGAAAAAAAATAAAATAAAATCACACATCACCCAAAATCCAAATAAAACGTGTGGCCTCTCACATCTCACTAGCCACAGAAGATACGATATTTGTCTTTTTCCCTGGCACATCCTGAGCGTACAAAGGCCGGCATCACAGCTGGAGCTGCAATCTGATAAACTTTTAATTAAGACTTTGCATAAACCGTTATCTTCACTAAACTGGAAGAACTTCAGCTCTCGTTCGTTTATCTGAAGGCTGAAGGTTGATCTCATTAAAATTCGTAAGCGGAGTTGTTGTAATCGAAATGCACAGCCTTCCCTCCTCACCTGATAACGTGCATAAAGAGAGCGGCAGATTTGTTGCAGCAGCTGTAAAAAAAAAAAAAAAAAAGCCAGGACAAACGGTACAAAGTGTACGCTTCAGGCTTGCGTTCCACAGTCAAAGTGGACAATCAGTAGGTTAACAATAAGTGGATGCTTAGAAATTATTTTTTTTTAAAGCACGAATAGGTTAAGAAAAGTTCTCGGCAAATATCAACACCGCTCAACACAAACACCCTGTGGATTAACTGTTTCTTTAAGCAGAGATGGAACACACTCAAAAACGATGAGAGATGTGTGCCCTCTTAAAGCTGCTCGGGAAATGGATTCAAGTAAATCTCTCCTTTTCTGCTGCTCTAAACCTAGCGAGTATTGATCATGCTCCCCGTGGAAACACTATTGATCAACCGTGTGCGCGCCTAGGCATGAAGCTAAGCAAAACCCCACTGTGTGAGGAGAGCGGAGTGTGTGGGAGGTGGTTAACAGGGGGTCTAGTTAAGATGAAGATTGTTGTTTGTCAGAGCCCAATGTTCATTTGGATTAGATTAAAGCATGTTTACACACGCACGCGCACGCACAGGCGAGAACAGGGCTGAGACAGTTACATATTGCTGTTTGTGTGTGTAGGAGGTGTGAAAGAAGAAAAGGTTGTAACAGCAATTTGTTCCACCAGCAAAGATCAATCATATCATTAAACGGTCGAGTTGCTTGTGTATTCCACAATGCACAACCACAAGTACAGTACACACAGTATGCAGACTCGCAGACAGATGGACAAATTAAAAGAAAAAACAGCGATTTAGTAAGGTTACTGGGCCTGTTATAGCCATATTTGTTATTTTATTTACAAAATTGAAATTGAGGATTTTTGGTATGACAATGAACAATTACGATTTATTATTTAGTATTATATTATGTTTTGTTGTTTTTAATGGTGCATTTGCTCCGATGTCATAGGTCACTTGGAATAGGGGAAGGTATATGTGACATAGGTTAACCTTGTGAGGGGGGTGGGGGGTTACAAGAGTCACCGGATTCACAGATTCTACACGTCTCGGTTTCTCTACTGCGCCAATGAACACCGTTCTTCCAAAAGATACTCCCTCTTGTCGTGTTTTGAAAATAGAGAATGGTCCGACACGTCAATTTTAAATTCATCCAAAAGTGTTCCGTTGAGCCGAGATCTGGTGACTGTGGATAAGGCGATAGCATATAAATGGCATCATTTTCATACTCAAACCATTCCGTGAGCCTTTGTGCACTGTGGATGAGGACACTATCATCCTGCAATAGTCCACTCCAATCAGAGAGAAATATTTAATTATAGGATAAATTCAGATGACTCTTCAATACATTTACTCCTCCGTCTAATGGGACAAGTGGCCTTGAAAGCAGTATAAAAAAAAAAAAAAAAAAAGAAAAAAAAAAGGAGAGAGAGGAAAAAAAAAGGGAGAATGTTTTCTATATAGTCTTTTTACAGATTGCGTGTTTAAAGTAGCTCAAAGAAACGATGGCATGGATCCACATGGCTAACATTTTTCACTCTTGATTTGCGCAAACTATTTGAACGTCTCTGCACTGACAGGTGAGAGACAGCAATGGAAACAACGTTTCTTCCCAATCACTTCCTGCTCATCATTACTCTTCAGTTTATTTATTAAATAAACAAAGGGCTTCCAGGGGTGCCGGTGAGTTGAAACACATACACGGTTGCCAATCGTTCCCAATGCAAATGTCCATTGGCTTATCTGCTGTTTTTAAAGGTGGGGTGGTGTGGCGGGTTACAGGAAATAAAATTTTTTTTGATAGAAAACTTGTACTGGAATACTCAGAAGTTAAAATATTGAGCTCCAATGCAAAACTGTGGTTAGATTGGCAGCGCTGGTAACTGTATCATCCAACAAAACACCAACAAGTTATTCAGATTTGTCACATGTCTGTATCATGCTTACTGAATTCCTGCCACTCACATTAATACCAATGCTACAGTAAGGTAACAGTAACCTGCATGCAGACAGACACTTATCCACACGTTTACTGGCTAGCATTGGCATTTCCAGAGTAGGACTGAGATCAGATGCTCCTCTTCACTTTACTCTGCCAACTCAGCCTTAGGGAAACAACTCCTTCATACACACAGGAGCAAGGGTGAGCTCCAGAAGACATGCTCGCTTTTCCACCCTATTGTTCGTTCCAACACAATATCTTCTATACTTCCACACAAGGATCAAAACCTCTGTTCAAAGACATTCATAAACACACTGCAAGGACACAAGCACTGCTCCGGTAATTGAACAAACACGTTATCAAAGCTGCTTTTTAAGCTTTTAAGCTGAGTGTTTACAAGCATCAGTGTGTGTGGTGTGTGCAAACTGTTAAGGTGTTCTACATGTCCTTGTCCTACAGAAGACCTCTGTCGGCGTCCTTTAGAAAGCTGAGGGTGTTCAATAACTCATTATAGCACTCCTGAAAGGACGTCTACACTTCCCGCTGGTAGCTGAAGGGACTCTATCCTTCCTTCGCATTTCTCTTCCCTTCTCTTCAACATGCTTCTCCCAGCAAGATGCTCTATATCTCTCTTTAGCCCTTTAATCACATCCATATCTCACTCTGAGACTGTTTTCACTATTCACCTTACACATCATTTCACATCTTTCCATCAGGGGTTTGTCGTGAGTCAGTGGCTTCAATAGAATGCAAACCTCACTGACGCTGGAAGAAGCTGTGCTCGCTATACTGAACACTAGAATTGTGCTAATAATTGGTACAGTGCAAGGCAAAGGACAATTATTTTACAACCTGCGAAGACATTATAACTTGTCGGTACAGCTAAGGGTCGTGGGTTTGAGCCCTATGTTGTGCACCAAACCCAGCCCCTCTGGTTGCACAAGCTAGTGCACTCTATGCCCGAGTCCGGATAAAAATGCGAGAGTTGCATCAAGAAAGGTATCCAGTGTAAACCTCTGCCATATCAAATATGCACATCATAAACCAGATTTCCATCAGGGAGGATGGACGAACCACTGTGGCGACCGCTAACAGGAGTATGTTTAAAAAAAAACTATAAATAACTAACGATAGCACAAGCTACTGATTCCGAATCCCACCATCTGCTGCACCACACACACAATCAGCTGAGGCACGATCTGGTTATTACTAGGCAAATGAATTAGCGTAAAATGGAATTCAGATCTTCTTTTCAGAATCAGGTAGAATGATACTGTTTCATGTAGAAATAAAGAAACAAGCAAAATAAAGTCAAGCACAAGCCTGTTAAACAACTCTACTGCTTACTACTTGCTGTCACCTCACAGGTAAACATACACACAGTAAATGATGGATATCGGTCAGCAACTTACTGCCTTCTTGTCAAGGTCTCAAGCATGATGCGCTACATTAGAAACCTTGTAATAACAGTATAATAATCATAAACGCTTTTAGTCTCAGACTGTATTCATTTCTTTGACTAGCTCTTTTAGTTATTACATTACTTTAGCTACCACTTTTTGCAATTAGGTTTCCAGGCAAACAAAACAATGGACTGTGCAAGCATATTAGAGCTTTTACTTGCCCAGATCATCATAAACTAATTAACAACAAGATTATAATGTACATAAATGGCTTGGTTAAGAATGTTGGGGAATCAGCAAATGACACACAGAATCTTTAGCAAATATGTGGAAAGCTCAATGACCAACATGCATCCAAATGAGTTCAAAGAAAACCGGAGAATCCACCAAAGGGAATATCACTAAGCAGCGATTTTCCCATAAAGAAACCAAATCTGGTGCCTGTCTGGGAAGAGCAGCAAGCTTCTGCTGAAATAAACATAAATAAAAGACATCCACAAGTACAGATATATATTCATACAAACAAACAAACAACCCTTAGTGCAACATATCTGTACATATACACATACTGTTCAAGAAGTCTATTCGAGTGTGTTTTCAGGCCATCTTGCAAAGCCAGTGCAAATTTGCAGAGAATGCATAAGCTTGCAGGGTCAGATGCTTTGGGGGAAAAAATATCTTGAATATATAAAAATGTAAAGAAGGTTTTAATGTAACTGAAGTTCAAATAACATTTTTATCTTCACTATTAATAAAAATCAAACAGATTTCTAATCTAGTAACCACAGCCAGCGCTACAGACATGCTGTGCTGATAAGCCAATTAAACAAATAGGAAAGTCTGTTCCATTATCTCATAATGCTACTTGGCATGATCAGACAATTAGAAATGGATTTTACAATATAATAGCTGATTATGGATTATTATATAAAATTAGAAGCTGGTCTAGACTGTAATAATAATCAGCAAAATACAAACTATAATGTAAGCGCATGTATGATACTCGTATGTTACATTGTAATTAAGTAAGTCATTTCCATAACCATGAAGGAAATTTTTCCGGTGATGTTCCAGAGACAATAATCATTTTATTGAGAGGACTTTATTGTCCTCAACTAGTGCACTCACATTTGCTCATATTTTAGATCATCTTACATAATGCAGGAGAATGCATGACAGAATCTTCACCTCAGTAACGTGTGGCCTAAACAAAATGGATCAGGTGAGATGTTCTGGGACAGCGCTGGAAAATAAAGCCGTATCGGAGTAGGATCTGAGAACTGGCCATGAAAAACAGAAGATGAAAGCAGCTCTGCTTCCAGCCAGTAGCCAGAGCAGGAGACTCGTCAGCTCACGAGTGGCCTGAAACATCATGTGCAGTCCAGACAAATCTCATTTCAAGCAAATGTCACGGAAGAAGCAGATGTAGTCACTGACTGTGGTATCTGCCTCCACAGGCTTCTGCAGATTTGCGTCTCCGGCAAAATGGAGGTGGAAAGAAGTGCTTTTTAATCTGGGCTGTGTGTGTGTGTGTGTGTGTGTGTGTGTGTGTGCGTGTGTGTGTGTGAGAGAGAGACACAGTGGCTGCCGGCCTTAAGGAAGAGTGGACACTGGACCTTGAAATCCCATTCCCTGCATGAGTGACACAGTGAAAGATTCAGAATCACCTTTTAACATCAGTCAACACCACACACAAACACACACACACACACACACACACACACACACACACACAAACCTATCTCTCTCACTACCCCTCATCCTTGTTTTTCATCTCTTTCTTTACTAGCTTCCATCCTCCAGTGCACTCTCTCGTCTACCTCATCACATCCTTCTCTGGGCCCATTTTCTCTCAATTCTTTTCTCACAGAACTTCACTACTTTTCCATCGCTTTTTTTCCCCCCTTGACAGTCATTTCGTTCTAATTTTCTTGCTTACCTGTGCCTACCTCTAAGGCTTCTTATCTGTCTCCCTCAATTCCTCATGCCAACATTTTTTTATTTTATAATTTAACACTGTTTTCCTTAACATTCCTCTCACCCACAAGCACCTCTCTTTTGGCTGCTCCATAAAAATAAAAAAATAAAAAATATATAATATAATATATATATATATATATATATATATATATATATATATATATATATATATATATATATATATATATATATATGGTAATAAAAAGAAATAGTCAGTCTAAGAACATGTAAAACCATATATTACATGGAGGAATATCCTTGTGCACCATGTTAAAGTGATTTTGTATACTTGGAGTACAGATGTTTGAGGTGGTTTCCTGATGTACTGACACTGGAGACTCCATCCATAAATGTTAAGCAAATCTCCTTACAGAAATCTTCACCATATCAACTATTATACATTTTACTTTGTTAAATATCCGCACAATTTTTAAAAAATACTATTTTCTATAGTCTATTATTATTAGTTATTATTAGTATATATATATATATATATATATATATATATATATATATATATATATATATATATATATATATATATATAAAACATACACACGCATATGTATGTGTGTGTGTGTGTGTGTGTGTGTGTGTGTGTCTTAACAGGGCGTGGACCGAGATCCAAGGTCACTGCTTGGAATGATTAGAAGCACAAGTGTTGATTATCAAGTTACCGAATCCCTAATTGCTTAGTCCTTATGGCTGGAGGACAACGTTGTCAGAAATTTGCAAACGGAGTGGGGTAGGAGGGCCAATATGATTATCTAAAGGAATAAGACTGAAGAAGGGTCCTTGTGCACTGACATGATACAGAATTATAGAATATTTCAACCTTTATGAAAAGTATAAATATGAACAGTTTTAACACACAATTTAAACCCCCAAACATAAAAGACTCTTGATTTTTTTTTCTTCCCTCACAGCACTACTATCAAATTTATCAGCACCACTGAAGTTTATATTTAGTTATCCAATCAGCCAATCATGTGGCAGCAGAGCAATGCATACAATCATGCAAATAATATTCAAACTTCAGAACAAAATGGGGAGCGAAATCAGATCTCACTGACTGTGACTGTGTTGTTGGTTTGAGTATTTCAGTAACTTCAAAACATCTCTGAATGCCCACCCCCCATCCCCTTACACCATTCTGGGTAAACTCAAGAGACTGATGTGAAAAGCCCATGAGATCAGCAGTTTCTGAAATACTCAAACCAGCCCATCTGGCATGCCATGCCACTGACAAAGTCACTCAGAAAACCTATTAGGACCCAATAGGGAAAAAACGAATGCATTTTATGCATTATGCACCTGCCACATGATTGGCTGATTGGATAACTGCATGAATGAGCAGGTGCACAGGTGTTCCTATAAAAGTGGACAGTGAGTGTATAAATCCATTAGCTGATTTGTGAAGGTCATTTCCTCCTAAGATGATGGACGATACAGAAATGTTTACATGTGTGAAAATGATTGGCTAAGTAATTAAGGAAATATTACTAGAATTTATTGGAAAATTTGAGGGATCGAGTGGAATGTTTATAGAAATTATTTCCCCCCCCCCTGGCCTGAAGGATGCCAATGTTTGACCGGATATACGAATGATCGAGTTGAATGTGTTCAAGTAGAGAGGTAGAGAAATGGGCCAGCAGTGTGCGTCTGTGTGAGAGACTGATTATTGCCAGGACTTGATCCTGAAATATCTCATCAGCATTAATTATGCATTTCACCTCATCAAGACTTCAAAGGGAAACCATCACCTGGCAGCACCACACACACACCAGCAGGGCACAGCACCCTCCAGCGCACGCGCACAGCTATAAAATACATACAGGGTAACTTTAAGTAACAGCAAAATCCACTGATGTACTCCATACAAGCACCAGGCCTCAGGACATCATGTGAAGGCCAAATATATGCACTTGAAAAAACCTACTTTCAACAATCTCCCCCCGTCCTCTCGCTCACGCTCCCTAAGCTTTAAAACTCACATTTGATTGGAAAATAATTCAGGTCAGAACCCTGAAACATGAAGCCTTCAGGAGGTTGTGCTAAAAAAAAACCAGAAGCCTATTGTATAAAGCGAGACTATGGATTTGATCACAGCATGATATTATTGTAATAAAGCACACTGAATAAATGTGAATATTAATGCGCTTGTTCCAATGCAGTATCGTTTCTACATTAACAACTTCACAGGGATGTTTGTGTTCGATGCTCCACATAATCCAAGAGTAATAATAAACGTATTATAAAAAAAATGTGCGGATATTTAACAAATTAAAATGTATAATAGTTGATATGGTGAAGATTTCTGTAAGGAGATTTGCTTAACATTTAGGGTTACATTCCTCCATGTAATATATGGTTTTACATGCTCTTAGACTGACTATTTCTTTTTATTACCATTTACTACAGGTTTATTTATTCATTCAATTATTACTGAATGTCTAGTGCAATGTCTTTCTGTTTCCATGTGTAAGCCATGCTGCTGTGGATAAATATATATCCAATATATATCCATCCATCCACCTAAACTATCCATCCATCTACATTACCAATCTACAGTATTTATCCATCCATCTACAGCAGCGGTCCCCTACCCCCAGTCAGTGGGTCATTTGGTACCGGGCCGCACACAAAGAATAAATAACTTACATTATTTCCGTTTTATTTACTATCTGGATCTGAAAAATGACCGGATTCTCTCCGTTACATCCTTCTACGACTCACTCTTGATGCATGTCAAGACTCTTGTCTCGGTCATGTGAAACCTTACCATAGAGACCAGAGAGCGTTAGGGGGGGAGAGAGGATGTTACGAGGACGCTGCTAATAAAGTTGCGATTTCACATTGGATTCACGTTAATTATTACATTTTAAATATACCCCAGTTTTTATGCCGGTCCTATCATTTTATTTTGTTGTATTTATCCGCCACACCTTAAAGGTCGGTCCATGAAAATATTGTGCGATATTAAACCGGTCCGTGGCGCAAAAAAGGTTGGGGACCGCTGATCTACAGTATCCATCCATCTACAGTATCTATCCATCTATTTACAGTATCGATCCATCCATCTGCTTACAGTATCTATCTATCTATCTATCTACAGTATCTATCCATCCATCCATAGTATCCATATATAGCATCCATCTATCTACAGCATCTATCCATCCATCTATCTACAGTATCTACCTGCAGTATCCATCTATCTACAGTATCTATCCATCAACAGCATCCATCTATCAATCTACAGTAGCCTCAACTGATATCAGCACCCTTGATAAACATATGAGCAAAGACGGCTGTGAAAAACGGTCTTGTAAGTAGTAACCCGACTTCAGGTTGGGTCACATCACACCACGCACTTGGAGATTATTTCACATAACATGCTCTATCGTATTTTGTTCCTTCCTTATTAAATGCAAGCTCAAATATGGATACTAATATAATCAAATACACCAGTATCAGTGGCTAATTAATAAACGAACAATGCATTTTGTTCGCAAGTTCCCTCATGGTTAATTAGAGCACAGCGACGTCCACTCTTAAGATAATTCATTCAATTAACTGTGGTTCTAAATATCACTTGTTTTTCTGATACAAAATGCCATTAAACTGCACTACCCAGAATATACATTATGCAGCATAAAGGCATGTGACTGCATTTATGTACTGCTGTATGGATTTATATGACAGGACTCTGCAGTGCCATAGAGAGGCATATGACAGGATTTTTGTAGTGCTCTCCCATTAGACTGAACCTCTAGAGACCCAACAGCAGCAACACAAACCATCTGGACCCTGCCACCAGAAATTCATACCACCATGTGCACGGTGTGCATAAGCAAAAAAAAGTGTCCAGAACCTGTCCTCTGAACAAAGTCCCTTGCCAGCCTGCTGTCACTAGCACAGCAGGGAAACAGAAAGATCTAAGCAAGGGCAGCACTCGTACACATGCACATACTCGCACGAACACAGACATACAGAAGATATACCATTAAGAAGAGCTATACACACACACACACAAATCTCACACCACACAAAGTAGTACATGCAAAAAATTAAAAAAAAAAAAAAAAAAAAGGATGACACCATTTCCAGTCTAGTTAATATCGCATGTGGTGCTTTGATAATTTATTCATGGCTGGAGCAATAATATAGAGAGACACATAAGCTTCTTCATCAAAATGTAAACAAGAAATGATGAGTGAGGAAGAAAATAAGTGAGGAAGTGACTGAAATTGTGACTCCTCAGTGGATTAAAAGAAGAAGAAGAAGAAAAAAAAACAACAACCCCCACACAAAAAAACCCCCCCAAAACCCCATACATGGCAAAAAAGCACAGAGCAGGCTGCATGCAATGTGTGTGCATGCATGAACCATTTAGAATTTTTTATATATCTACATAAATATGACCTAAAACATCATCAGAATTTTCACACTATCAAGCAAATGAGACAAATATATTACACCTGGTCATTTATGACCTTACTCCAATAGAAATGTTGTGGAAAGATCCTGAAACAAGCAGTTAATGTGAGGAAACCCACCAACATCCCAGTGTTGAAGCTGTTCTGTACCGAGGAATGGGCTAAAATTCCTCCAAGCCGATGTGCAGGACTGTTCAACAGTTACTGCTGCACATGGTGGTCACACCAGATACTGAAAGCAAAAGGTTCATATACTTTTACCACTCGCAGATATGTAATATTGGATAATTTTCCATTAACTTTCATATATACATTATAGCATAGTGAACTTCTTTTCTTCGTATACCCCAGCTTGCTAGGAAGTTGGGGTCAAAGTGCAGGGTCAGCCATGGTACAGTGCCCCTGGAGCAGAGAGGGTTAAGGGCCTTGCTCAAGGGCCCAATAGAGGCAAGCTTGGCAGTGCTGAGAATTGAACCCCCGACCTTCCGATCACTAACCCAGAGCCTTAATGTGAAGCCATCACTGCCCCCGATAAGTGACCAAGTATCATTTTTTTTATTTCATTTGTTTAATTGGTTTCTCTTGATCTACTTTTAATACTTGTGTGAAAATCTGATGGTGTTTTATGTCATGTTTATGCTAAAATAAAGAAAATCCACAAAGCATTGAAGGGTATAACCTAACCTACAAAGTACATGACATGAAATACTAGGTCATTCAAGGGTCAGAAATTAATGTCTTATGTATAAGATCACTTTTAGTATTTACTTTGTTAAACTGATTTTTTTTTCCCCCATCAAGGTTATAATTAAAGTACAACATAAATGGCTTGCATTTATTTAGGCAATTATGCATTGTGAATTTCAATATGTTTACATAAGTCAACAAGTAGAACATGTACTCAGAAAGCCAGAAAAATAAAATAACATTCCATCTCGTTCCAAAAACAAACCATTGAAACACTCAACATTTTTATCAAAGCGGGTTATAAAAAGAAGATTTGAGTGTCGGGAAAGAAGTATGAGATACCATCATGCATTTATTATTCACCGGTTGTACACTAACTGTACTGTAAATCAAGGATGGAAAAAGAACTGGGTTTATTGTTTTATTTTTAAGAGACATCCAGTTGAAAGTTGGTGTTTATTGCATTTTTCCTAGAGGATAATAAATGTTTAAAAAAAAAAAAAAAGACTGTCAAAAGGAATGAGAGATGTTTAAATCAGTTCAGGGACTAAAAAAAGGAAGCTGTTCTACCCTGAACCCATGCAATCTCTAAAAAACCCCAAAAAACTAAACAAAACTGAAACACACAGAGAAAAGCATTTATGGAAATTGCTAGTTTTAACAATTATACTGCAGCAGCCTTCATTAATGAGGAAGGGGCCTTTAATGCTACAGCATTTCTATTTAAAGCATAATAAGTAACACACATTGGACTAATGAGAGACTGAGAGCAGTGCTGGTCACTCTGGTCAGATGTGAACGGAGAACCCGCACAAAGAATATTCTTGTAGTGATATGAACATAAAAAAAGTAGTTATGGAGGAAAAACAAAAGAAATCCAATCATTTTGAAGGATTTTAAAATGAGGAATTATTTATGCCCCAATTAAATTTGCAAACCAAAAGCATCAAATATAGCAACTGAAATCAAAGTGTGATCATTTCAAAGCTGCATGTGCAAAACTCTTTGCTCCCTTGAGTCATCAGTCCACATCTCAAAGCCTTGCCTATTATGCCGCTGACTGATGATAGCATTCAAGAGAGTAGAAAGACTGGAGGAAGGGAGGGAGGGATGGAGGGAGGAAGAAGGGTCTTTAGGCACAGGGCCTTTATGCTGCCTGTCATTCACAGAAAGTAATTTCAGTAAAAGCCAGACCTGGCTCAGGTGCTGTTGAACATGATTGCAGGTACGTGTGGATGCTTGAGTGTGTGTAGCTTGTATCTAGGTCCAGGAAGAAAGCTCTCTGTAATCGTCCCTCTGCTCCGTTACCAGCTTAAAAACTACAAGCGATCGCGAATTTCCTTGCGTATTAACCATTTTTCCAGGACAGCCATGCTGCACAGAGACAGCCATGCTACCACACTGAGAGCGTGTGAACGTCACGCCAAACCCAAGCATGCTGTTCTGGATATAATTTCACATTCCAAAGTCATGTTTGTTCGTAACAGACTTCAGGGCTGCATTATGCAAAATCCGCAGGTTAAACTGCGTTTTCCCCTTTAACACAGATGGCAGAGAAATCAAAACAATTGACATGCATGCACACTCTAGGACTCGCGCACACAACCTGAATGCCAAGATGATGACTTCTCCTTGACATTCAGGCTGTGCCGGCAACAGTGGGATACTAACAGCAGAAAGTGAAGCAGACTGATGATAAACATGTTGCCATGACTGCACTTTCATTCCTTCACCAGCATACAGTAGCTTACAGACTTCAGGAGCAGCAGAGCAGAGGCTTAGGATGGACCTGTAGCTAGCAATCTCAGTTCCAGTCCAGCCGTATTTCCAAAACCACACCCTACAGTACATCATTATACAGTGCACCGTTTAGGGAGTTTTGGCGTATTTAACACGGGTATTTGACTACAAGTCCAGTTCCATACAGTCCTCTCCGAAACGATTGTAACAGAAATGTGAATTCATTTTATTTGTGCCATACACCTAAGACATTTGGTTTGAGATCAATAGATGGATATGAGACAAGGATTTCAGCTTTTATTTTCTAGCTGTGTTAAACATAAAACATAGAACCTTTTTCAACAGACCAGCCAGATTTTAGGCAAGCAAAAGTATAGGAACAGATGACTTGAAGTAAATTAACGCAAATAACACTTAATATTTGGTTGCATATCCCTTGCTGGAAATAACTGCATCAAATCTGCGAATCACTGACATCATTAAATTGTTGGGTTCTTCTTTTGTGTTGCTTTCCCAAGCTCTTACTGCAGCGTCCTTCAGTTGTTGTTCATTTCAGGGGGTTTCTCTCTTCAGTCTCCTCTTCAGGAAGTGAAACGTGTATTTTAAAGCCCAGTTCACACTGCACCAACAGATGTCGACTATCACCAACTTTTAAAAGATGACCGTTGGATTTAGAATGTTGGGAAACACAAATGTAATGTTCATATTGCCCCAATAGACACAAACTTTTTACGGACAGTCAGAATGGTTTTAAAATGGATGATCACATTACATTTACCACAAAGTGACTTTATGTGTCGTTCTTCATATGAAAAGACGAAGAGAGAAATGAAAGAGGTTGTGGGTGAAGCCTTGGTTGTTGTGATGTCCGAAAATTATGGTAAGCTCACTATTGAGCGCACCTGAATATAAGCCGCACCCACTAACTTTAAAAAGAAAAACAATGTTGTACATATCTAGGCCGCACTTGTCTATAAGCCGCAGGTGTCCACGTTGTAACTGTCATGATTCGTGACGTAAACGAAGCAGGACAGATGCAAGTGCAGTTAGGACGAGACCTTTTATTGACACAGAGGAGAGCAGACTCAAGAAACAAGAAACGCAAAACATGACCAACTCAATGAACTAAGCTAACTAAACCAACTAACCTAAACATTAACTATGACATGAAACGTGACAATGACTATGAACATGGACATGGCATGGAACAAAGACTCTATATCTGTACTCTATAAACCACTTCTACATCTATATTCTAAACTAAGTCTATACAACTCTAAGCTATACTATCCGCTACTAGGCTATAAGCTATGCTACAATCTACTAGGCTATAAGCTATGCTATAAGCTACTAGGCTACAGGCTAAGCTATAAGCTATGCAATAAGCTAACAAGTCTTGACATGAACTCAGACATGGGCTATGGCTAGGAAACATGAACAAGAACTAAGACACATGGCATGAACAAAGACTAACTATATTCGCTATCTAATTCTAACTCTATATCTAATTACCCGCGTTGTGTGTGTCATGACTCCCGGTATATACACACACCAGCCAAACTGCTAACAGCTGCGGGCAATACCAAAACACACGTGACTCAACAACACATGACAAGACGGGGCGGAGACATGACGTCAACCAATATGCATTTCTTCGTGTGTTTTCCCTGATGAGGGGGTGTGCATGAAGCGCAAAACGACTGATCTGAAGAATGTAGTGTTAGCGTGTTAGATTTAATTTTAACAGTTTCATCGATCCACTGTGAACTGTTGGGTAATTTAATTTGTCCGATGTGACGAGGCTAAATGTTTTGGCTAAAAATCCATAAATTAGCCGCATCATTGTTTGAGCCACAGTGTTCAAAGCGTGTGAAAAAAGTAGCGGCTTATAGTCCAGAAATTACGGTACTTAAATATTTATACAGAGAACTGCAGACTTTGGATGTGCGCTTTCAAAATTTTGCTCAGTTTGTCCAGGGGCATAACTTGGCCTGCACTGTAGCAGCTAAGCCACACATGATTACCCCTTACCACCACAGAATCTGACATGGGGAGAATAACCACATACTTATTTATCCAATTATCTTTAAACATTGTCTGCATCATTGACTTTTTTCCCCCCAGTAACTCTCCCCTTTCTGACCCAACCTCTTTTGCAGGTGATTGGTGCAGAAGTGGCTCGTTGGTTAAAGGCTCTGGGTTACTGATCAGAAGGTCAGGAGTTCAAGCCCCAGCACTGCAAAGCTACCACTGTTGGGCCCTTGTGCAAGGCCCTTAACCCTAAAATTTAAGTTGTATAAATGAGATAAATGTAAGTTACTCTGGATAAGGGTGTCTGCCAAATGCCATAAATGTAATGTCATTTGATTGGATAAGCTGGAACACAGGATCTACTACAGAAGTCACAATGGTTCTTGTTCAGAAAATGTTTTTTGGGTTTAAAAAAAACCCTAAAACATTTATTAACTCCTCTAAAACATTTAGCCAAGTACTTGGTCCACACCTGGACTGCATTCCACCAGTTATCGACCTAGGGTGTAGGATATCCAGAGTAGGACATTCCAGGTTTACTAATGCACAGCAACAGGTCCATGTCCGAATGATGCACCCACGATGCACTTTGTTGCTTGCTCCAGACAATTTCCCCTGCTCTTTCTTTATTTAATACATGGAGTACTGCGTTCTTTAGATTGGATTGCTGACCATTTTAAAAGCACCCATTTATTCTAACTGTTGCCAAGTCCATAACAAAGATTAGATCACACATTTAGCAGCATTAAAGACACATTATATAAACATTATATGCTTCGCTTTATCACTTCCCTATCGGAAGTTCTTGAATTATTTGGTTCATTTAAACGTAGGGTCATAATTTAAAGTAGAAAATGAACAAATAGGTTATAGCTTGGTTTAAATAGGTGGCGATGGATTATTCGAATAGGACTAAATATTGTATATCTGGACGTTGCTCTTTCATGAACTGCACATACTTAAAATCTTTTGATCCATTACATCACATAGCACATTTGCTCCAGATGAGAGTATACACGTTTGGTGCACTTTAATTTAACAAGAATGCAAGATAGTACATTATAAAACAAATAAGGGAAATATTGGTTACATTTTTAATTATGAGCACATCACACTACATTTTGAGCACTCCACAAAAAAAAAAAATAAATAAAAAATTGTGAGGCGTCTCTCCAGGGTTCAGTGCTGCTCTGATTAGCCAATTATTGCTTTGCTAGTCATGGTTTTGAGTCTTCATATATCTGTCCATTCCAATTAACACAAGATCGCACAATTCTCTCAGACAACTCAATCCAGGTATTCTAATCAAATTGCACGCACAGCCGAAGAACTGAATTAAAGCGTTTGAAATTAGTAAATCTGGTCAGTAAAACTGGCGTGCGCGCTCTCATATTGTTGTACTTAAGTGACATGCCGAAACTGAGAGATCCAATTTCCAGCTGATTATCAAGCACTTCGGGTTCTGGATAAGGTGCGCTTGGAAATCGGTTCAACTTAATTCAGTGCAGGAGCGGACTGGAATTAGAAACTCAAATCTTGGTTTAGATCAAAATCAACAAGCAGTTACATCGCATGAGCTCTTCAGCACGGTGTACTGCACAATTTCAGTTTCTTCCATGGAAATGTGTCAGGGATTGAAGCATCCTGTGCGTCACCAATGAGGACTGGACATCAGGGATGCGCCAGTGCTATATCAAGTATCAGATTTGTCTGAAGCATGGAACTGGTATTGGGACTGAAAACACATTTTCTGATCCAATCCATTGGCATGAATGTCATTTTGGCTGATAACACATGTCTCGTACCTGAAAATAGGATAACAATTGTGGGAATCAAAGTGACAGGTTGCAGTCTAAGCTTGATTGAAAGCACAGATCAGATAAATGGAGCGCAGCAGCAAATTACATTGAGTCTGTTCAAGACCAACTGGGACTGGCTCCAACACAAACACTCAATCCACACAAGCATGGCTTCTACACATTGCGGCAGTATCTGAAGCAAATAAAACACCTCCTTCACACATTGTGTCTTTCTGTTCTTCTCCGTGAGCAAAAGCAGCTACTTCCAAGAAAGTGTGTTGCCCATTTAACACACATGCTGTCGGCGAGAGATTCTTATCCATCTCTACTGTTGGCTTGTAGCTTTCTACAAAGCCTACTATTTTTTCCCGACCATCCACCATTCTCTGTCTTTTATGCTACTCTATTCACTGCTGTCACTAGATCAGCACGGCTTCCAGCACACACGCACAGCCGGAGTGCCATTTTAATCAATTCACACACTGACCTGGGGTCAGTACAACACACACTGCATTCACACAGCCTCCAGTCTGAGATCGGGCAGGGAACGATTATAACCTCATGTGAGGAAGAACACCTACACAGGGGGGTGATGGTAAAGGCTAGGAAAATCATTGTAAGGTTTTGCACTTACTTGATTCCAACACTGCCCATCTCTGAAATATTTATGAAGATTAAATCCCACCGACAGGCAAATGAAAGTTGAGGAAGAACAAATGCATCAAATGCAGCAAACAGAAACATCCATAATAACAGAAGCACTTTAACGCTGCGTTGCATCATACTGTAATTTCATGCCTGCATTAAGTGCCTTTGATATAAAATCCACAACAGTGCCGGATTCACCAATCACACACTTTTTTCTTTTTTGTAGCAGACTGGCAGATAGAGGTGTGAATCTCTAGACTCCTCGCAATTTGATTTCCATTCACGGTGCCAAAAATGATAAGAAAAAACTATTTATTCCTTTTTTTTTCCCAGCATGCATTATGTTTCTCTTTTTAAAAGCATGACCACTTGCTGCTTTTAAAACATATCATTTTCATCACACAAGGCTTAATGCATTTCTTTTTCATCAGATATGTGGGTAAAGCTGACATTTTATATTTTCAGCATGATGCATACGCCTGTGTAAAAGTCGGTGACATTTTGTACCTCAATGTAGAATCTTTTAAAGAGAGAGACCTGTGATGCTTCTATTATTTTTAATCAGTTAATCTATTCCAACTCTTATGGCTAGAACACTGCACTGTTTATATAGATGACATAACACTGAGGGGGACAAATCAGTAACCCAGGCACTTGGGACAAGCATAATTTTTTATCATGGCTATTACTTGTCTTTTTATTTGAAAATTCATAAATGTCCATTTGGGGTTGTGTGCCCAAAAAGATTGGGAAACCGTTGGACTAGAGAAAACCCATCAAACCATTTTTAACACTTTTCCTTTAACCAAACAGCTTCATTCATACATTGGCTCACTGATCTTGTAGAAAAAACAGACTAATCGTTGCGCATATGAAAAGAAATGACGACACAAACATGATCTTTTCAAACCCTCAGTCGAGACCATAGTTAGTGAGATCAATGCCCAAGACTGAGACAAATCCAAGCACAAATCCAGCCCAGACCTGAGTCAAAGCTCAGATTGGAGTCCTTCAGCTCTCCAGGCAATGTTAGTAATTTATAACACTGGTGCTGCTGCAAAAAATACAGGCTTCACAACACAAGTCAGATAGAAACAGAAAAGAATACAAAGACACCATCTGAAGCTACAATGCTACAACTCACCGAACACTGCAAAACTACAGGGTGTCCCAAAAGTCTCCTTACATAAAGGAAATTAACACTTATATAGTGTTAATATGTATACATATCCCCCCTAGAAGTATTCCACCATCTCACATACTTGAGATAAATAAAAAAACAAACAAATCACCACCACAAAAAAAAAAACAGTAAATAATTCTGCAGTGTTGTGAAATATATGGCTTTTGTTTTATTCCCTGGTCGCTGGACCCTTACCTCCTACCTGTCACTCACCACCACAGTGCACCCTGACAACCACATGAAATCCTCTCCTCACCTCTCCCTCTCGCTCTCACTGCACATGTGCTAGAGAGGTGAAAGGGAGCCTGCAGGCAACACTGACAGGCTTTTACTAATGCTTTGACAGAACACATTTAAATAATGACTCAAATCAGTGAGGCTAATTCCAGCCATCAAAATCTGCTGCTGACTGTTAAATATAGGTTTATAATAATAATTTTTTCTTAAATTTTTTTTTAAATATTTATATATATATATATATATATATATATATATATATATATATATATATATATATATATTTTTATTTTTTTTTATATACACACAGCGCTCGCATCATGCTGGAAGTTATAGGCAACTCGTGTAATGTCATTCTGGATTCAGAAATTGCTATGGCTTCTTGCTGAGAAGCAGTGTATCGAGAGAGTAAGAAAGTCGAATATGCTGTTTTCTCACTTTTATGTGATAAAACGATGCTAAAATAAACTCCTTGGGACATGCTCCTACAGAAAATGGTAAATGGTCTGCACTTATATAGTGCTTTTTTAACCTTAGCAGTTCCACAAAGTGCTTTACACTGTGTTTCTCTCACACACACACACACACACACACACACACACACACACCCCCACACTTGCACACACCAATGGTAGCAGAGTCGTGCAAGGCGCTAGCTTGCCATCGGGAGCAACTTGGAGTTCAGTGTCTTGCCCAAGGACACTTTGGCTCGTGGAGTCAAGTGGGCTGGGAATCGAACCGCCAACCCCACGATCACTTGACAACCCTACTGGATAAATCTTCTTGATTTTTGTCAAGGGTACAAACACAACATGCTACATTAGAAAAATAAAAAAAGTGTAATGACTGACTACATGGACTCGTTCCCTCAGCGGGAATTCATAAACTGCATCATACATCAGTTAGATCTGTATGTATATGTCGTATTTCAGCACTGGTTCATTTCACTATCACGCAACTTGTCTGTGTTCACTGCATAAAATCCCAACTCTAGCAAAAGTTCTTTACACTGAAACCATTACAAACACTTACTACACGCTGTCAGTCAGTCTGTACATCGCACGGCAACATACAACGTTCTATCCAGTGTTGTATGAAGCTTCGTTAGGGATACTTTCACTAACAGCATATAAATGAACAAATTTATTGTCCATGTGTCAGTTACTCTATATTGATTTCTTATTTATAAAAACTGATGTATAAAAGCAGAGTCACACTCACAGTTGTGATGTTGTACTGAATATCAGCGTGGATATAATTACCTGCGGCTGAATCACAGCTATGCTGATATTCAGTACAACATCACGACTGTGAGTGTGACTCTGCTTTTATACATCAATTCTATAAACAAGAAATCAATATCGTGTTTATTTCTGTCCATATGTCAGTTACTCTATATTGAACTCAATTATTGCACTTAAATAGCCAACTACAGTATCTGGCCATACAAGAGACTGGGCAGCACACTGGAACCTCCTTTTGCCCATGGAGGAAAAACGCCCATGCATTTATAATTTGTCCACCACCATAGATAATGATATTTCTAAATATTTCATGCCAGAGTTGGGGGTACATTTTAGCTTTTATATGGCCCTGAGTAACTGATGCAATCCAACAATAGAGACTTGGTCAGAGTAAGACTGCAAGCCTGTGCTTCTCCCCCCACCTCCACCCCACAGCCCATTACACTCTAGCAAAAAAAAAAAACCCATCATCTTCAATCCCATTTCACTTTAGCACACTTGCTGTGTGCTTTTTGTTGTCGTTTAAGCTACAACGGCACATGATCGAGCCTTAAAGTCAGCAAATGAGTGATGAATTACCTTGTCAAAGACTATGGGCTTGTTCCCTTTATCCGTTTCCTTTTCTTTCTTCTTCTCTTCCTTCTTCTTCTCTCTCTCCTTCTGTCATGACAAGAGGATAGAGATGGGTGTCAGAAGGGCTAGATGCATTTAGACCTTCATCAGATCATACTCTCTCACACACACAAAAATCATGTTGAAAATGCTGTACATTTTTTTTTTTTTAACAGGTGTCCATAGGGGATAAAAGACTGGGTCAGATAAAGCCCAAACTAATTTCAGACTAAATTAAACCTTATTAAAGCTTTGACAGCTTGAGTGCAGGACTGTTCTCCACTTTGAAAGAGAAGTGTTTTTTTTTTTTTTTTTGTAGATGGTCATTAAAGTCTGTTGCTCTAATGGGAGTTGAATGGGCACATAAATAGGGCTGTCCAGCAGAGTTATTATGACTAACATCAGGCTTATAAAGAGCTCCCATTGCCACTGAACTACACAGACTCCCACTGAATTCTCCAAATGAGACAAAACCTTCTAAAAAAATGCCAGAAAATGGTCCGACATCATGAGATAGCTGGAAGGCTGTAATGAGTCACTAGACAAAGACTACAACCCTGGATCAGCCACTTGAAGCACTTTATGAGCACTTCGATTACTCCATTTCCCCATGCATGCTGACAGAGCTGCACTATCGATTGCCTCTACACAGAGCACTCGCGCACAATCCAACCCTCGCTACAGCCACGGCTCAAATGCACACATTTCCAACCACAGACCTGCAGTGTACTACTCCTTTGATGATCTATTAATACATTATATGTGGAAACAACTATTTTGGTCATGTCAATGATTTTTCAGATTTATGCATAAATTACATCGAACATGTCTTCACTTACCCTGTAGAAAAAAAGAAAAGGTATGTTTCCAAATATAAATGCCAATTTCATGTGTCCTTGTGATATACAAGGTGCATCCCAAATCATATATTTACACATTATTCTATGATATGTTGCAGCATACAGTAAATAGTGTGAGTAATGTTCCAACAAGATTCCACCAAGAAGTAGTATCCGAATGATGCACTTATTCAATTGAAAGAAATGAAGTATGGAATGTTGGACACTGCTGTGCACTCCGTGGTTGCAGCCTTGCTTAATTAGCAGAAGAGGGGCGTGGCTACCAGGTGCTAATGCTGACGCGACAAATTCACTCAGAATCAAAAAAGGTCACGTTGGGCATAAAAGGTAACATTGACAGACAGTAAAAGGAAGAAATAAATTTTCGTGGACTTTCTGCTAAACTAGCGGTGGCGCATTACGTGCATTTGCGCTCATGTGCCATCATCTGGGAAACGGCTGTACCTCCGGTTAGTGGAAAAAAACAATAATAAACTAGTGTTCCATTTGAGATGACACTACTCTTCTAAAATTTCTACACTAAACGGTAGAGTACATAGTGCATAATGTAAGTGCATAGTGTATAGTTTGTCATTTGGGGCTAGAGTACTGTGCAAAAGTCAGTACAAAAATGAAACACTGTAATGCAAGGATGCTTTCAAAAAATGAAAAATAAATAAATAAATTTCTAAAAAAGCAATAAACTAAATAAAAGGGTCAATATTTGGTCTTGCAACCCTTTGCTTCCTAAAAATGCATCAATACTGTCGGGTTTGTGCAGTTTTATAAGGAAGTTGGCTGGTAAGTTTTTTGAAGCATCCTAGAGAATCTGCCACAGCTCGCCTGGAGGATTTGAAAGTCACACTTGCTTATGTTTTTGGAAGTAAGATGACAGCCTTCATTATGTTTTTTTGTCTGAAAAGTGGTTTATTACATAATTAGTTACTTTCATTACTGACAAACTTTTTTTTTCCAGTAACATTAAATTGTTTAATTGGAAAAGTAAGTGTCTAAAGCGAAAATGTTTTTTTTTAACTGACTCAATAAAGCAAAAGGCATAAAGTAAACCTCTATGACAGAGCGCCTAATAATTTCGCACAATAATGTATGTGTCGAATTCCTTTAAAAACCACACTTTTACAATGGAAACACTTGAAACCACATTGTATTCTGAAAACCATTTCCCCTTATATCTGCTTTTTTTTTTCAATTAAAATCACATATGTCTAGTTTGCATAAATGTAGATTAAAAAAAAAGTTGCTACACTCCAGCGTTTGTAAATTTGATTCAAATTATATATTTACACATTTTAGATTCAACAAGTGCCCTTTGACTTACAAGAAAAACAGGTGTTCTCTGGGTTTCCCCCCTTCTCAGTACTGAAAGCAGTTAAAAAGCAATTTTGGACAATTTTGCTTTCAGTCCTGAAAATGTATTGCAATTAAAAGAATGGAAGATACACAATAGCCAACAATGTCACATTTCGTATGTGGACACGTACAGCTATAATGTGTTTTTGTTTTTTTAAACAAACAACCCATCCCTTCCAGGCTGTCAGCAATGCTAAGAAATTGTGATTGATTTCATTGCTGCAGCATCATTACATACAAAACAATGCAGTGTGTGACGAGTATGCAGTGTGGTGTGTCTATCCTCCTCTCACCCAAGATGTGTGTGAGTGTGTGTTTAAGAGTGAGAGGACAGGACCAGACTATCCCTGGCCTTTATACTCTCTCACTCTCTCTCTCTCTCCCCCCTTCAGGCAGAATAGAGTGAGGGTGACATGAGTTTGTTTATTCACATTGATAGTGTACTCGCTGAACTTCAAATGGTTGACGGTTACACTGTCAGTAACGTGTTATACACAAATATGGTTTGACTGATTAATGGCTTGATGACGTGTGGGGTGTAATTATTAGAAGAAGAATTGTCAATCAGATCGTCAATCAGAGATGGTCTATTTAAGTCTCAGGACACTGCAGCGCTTTCTTTTCTTTCTGAAAAGCTGACAGCTAACATTCTACAGGAAATAAACGACTGAATAGTAACCTACATGTTGTAGCTTACAGTGAGATGAAGCAATATAAAAGATAATATTAAAGATTAAAAAAATAGATAACTCTAAAAGTAACGAATATTTCATTCAAGCTAACTAAATAAACTAAAAATAAAATAAAATAAATGAATAATCTCTCATATCACGGGGATTTGGTAATGATTTCAACTGTTTACTTATTAAGGAACAACATGTACTTGTTACTTATATACAGTACAGTTATAATCACTGTTAGGGGACATCTGCAAAACAAGCTAACACTTACATTATAGTACATTTATTCCCTTATTTTCACTTGAAGTTAATGAGAGTAAGCTGGCCAGGCCCTGATGCAGCAAAGCAGGCCCAAATCATGACGTTTCCTCCACCATACATTACAGTTGGGATGAAGTTTTCATGATGATATGCAATGCCCTTTGTATGCCAGATGTAGTGCTGTGTCGTTTTTCCAAATAGCTCAATCTTAGTTTCATCAGTCCACAAAACATTTTGCTAATGCTGCTATGGAGTGCCAATGTGCGCTTTTGCAAACTTCAGGCATGCAGCAATGTTCTTTTTAGTAAGCATTGGCTTCATTCATGGTGTCCTGCCATAGATACCCTGCCTGTTCAATGTTTTGCGTATTGTAGACTCATGAACAGAGATTTTAGCCATCAAATCTTTGGCTATCATTTGGGGTTGTTTCTTTTGGGGTTGAGTCTTCGATGTGCTCTTGGTGTCATTTTGACTGGGCACCCACTTATTGGTAGAGTAGCAACAGTCCCAAAGTGTCTCCATTTGCAGAATGTTTGAATGATGAATTTCTAAAATCTTTGAAATCACTTTGTGACTCTAGCCAGCTTTATGCAAATCAACTATTCTTGATCGTAGATCCTCTGAAAGCTCTTTTTGGCGAGTCATGGCTCACATAAGCATGTGCTGCTTATGCAGAGCAAACTCCAAAAGTTTGAGTGGTTTTTATCAGTCAAAGTAGCTGTAGTCCACACCTCCAAACTCATTTTCTTAACCAGACTCCAGGTGTGCCAAAAAAGAAAAAAAAAAAAAAAGAAAAGCTTTTTTGAGGTCATTAACTGAAGGGTTCACATACTTTTTCCACAAGCACCATGAGATTTATTTTGGTTGTTCTCGATAAAGACATGAAATATAAGATTTTTTTTGTACTATTATTTTAGAAATTATGTGCGTCAATACCCCTGACTTATATGAAGATCAGATCCCATTTTATGACAAATTTATTCATAAAACCGTGAAATTCCAAAAGGTTCACATACGTTTTCTTGCTACTGTATATAAACAAAGTTTATATTATATATTACCAGTTTGATATCAGTGATGAAGTAGAAATGCTTTTGTTTGTAGTGAGTGAATGTGAGGCTAAGAGGAGTTTTTTTTTTTAATTCAGTTAATTAATTCTGTATGAATTAATAATATTCAATAAGTTAAGAAATCTTAATTTATCTTCAGAGTTTAGTTCATGCGTTAATGTTAATTTGATTTGTGTTTTCGGTTTGTGACCAGTTACTGTGAACCAACTTGTTGAAATGGAGAGAATAAAGTTTTTATTTGCATTTCCTTCAGAACTGTGGTATGAATTAATATTAATTTAAAAGAAGGCAGAACTATCGGTATCGGCCGATATCACTCTGGATTGGTTATTGGTTATCAAATTGGATTGGCTAACCAATTTAGTATCGGTGCATCTCTAATCTGATCCTATCAGAACCAGGAATAGAAAAGTAATAAAGAGAAGCAGATCTCTCTCTCTCTCTCTCTCTGTGTGTATATATGTATATATATATATATATATATATATATATATATATATATATATATATATATATATATATATATATATATATATATATAGAGAGAGAGAGAGAGAGAGAGAGAGAGAGAGAGATAGATATATATATATATATATATATATATATATATATATATATATATATATATATATATATATACACATATACACACACACACACACACACAGAGAGAGAGAGAGAGAGAGAGAAAGAGAGAGATATAGATATGTGTCTATCTATATATTTTTTTAACTGCTAACTGATAATGTTTGGAGCTTTGACACATACATGCTAAAGCAAGTGTTATTTTGGGAGAGAAGTGCTATTTTGGTTTTTAGACATCGCCGTGGGGAATATGCAGTTAGACATGAATATTCAGTTCAGTACTCTTGCTTCTGCAAAAAATTCTTCTTCAGTAAGCGACTGGGGGATAACGTCTGGCTAAAGGGTCCTGAGAACCCAAGACTGGAAACAGACTGCAAAAGCTAAGAGACTGAATATTGACTCGTCCGGTCGTCCTACACCCTGACGGAGAGGGTATTATGGTATCCAGTTTCCTTTTACAATAACAAATTACAAACCATGGGCTTGTGATCCTCAGCATTTAACATGATATGAGACTCAACAGCACACACAGCAAAAGCACAGCACACCACACCCAGCGAGTGATCTACAGTACCTCCAGTTTGTTTTTCTCAGCTGCTTGTGACGAGGGAGAAGATGCCGAGGGCAAAGCAGCATCAGAAGACTTCTGCAGAGAGCCAGGAAGGAGAAAGAAGGACACAAAGAGGAAGAGAAAATTAAAGGGGTGGGCAGGGGTCAATAAAATGTGTGGGAGTTTGAAACCAAGACAATAGGGAAGAAAAAAAAAAAGAAAAAAAAAAGGTGAAAGACATGAGAGAAGAGCACAAGCAGTTGAGTAATTGCATTTATTGAGCAGGAAGGACACAGCTATACATAAACATGTTCTACTTAATTGCTTGGTCCATACAAGCTTGCACACGCTCACACAAAGACACTGACTATCAACGGAATCAATGCAAAAATAAAACGATCATTAAAACTATAATTAAACGCACAACTGCTTGATAAATAATCCAGCCATTTTTTAATATAAAAAGCCTTTATGCTGTATAGATCTTCCTCCCTAGTGTATCTTACAGAAAGAGTCTTTTGAGGAGAGAAAAAAAAATCCATTAGACTGTTATCTAGAATCAGCGAGCTGCTGTGCACACAGGTATCTTTCTCTTACTGTTTGTTTGGGGTGTCTTGTACTGTTCTACGGCCAGATAAATGTTCAGCTCCTTTCACCAAGCCCCACAAAAGAGTCTCTTTCCATTACGTGAGGAAATAAGCTGGGTTGGATTAGCGTAGAGAGTTTCATCATACCTCCATATGTTCACCCAGGTGATGGAACAAAGGGGAATGAAAAGAGAAGAGCTTCAACAGAAAGAGCATGGGCCAGAAAACAAAAGGCAAGCCTATGAAGTGTTGTAGTCATCCAGGTTGTTTTTGAGCATCTATCGCACTCTTTAAAAAATAAACAAATAAAATGGAGCTTTTATTTTTGAGTGAATACCTCAATGTATTGGCATTTTTATTTTACTTGGTTTAATTACGAGGCCCATCTCCGTGTGTCATGGCACACAATAAAATTTGGTTATACATCTGTTTACACATCTGTTTAACTTCAATATCTCTGCTCAGGATGAGCCTAGCTCCTTGGAATGAAAATGGATCTCTTTCTGTGAAAATTTCACTTTTGTATCTGGTCTCCTAGCAGAGACATTCAACCCGAAAGTCAGGGAAATCTTTAAAAATGGCACTTTCTTGCTCCCATGAAAAAATAAAATAAAAAAAAGTCTAAAAGTCTCAAACCTAAAATGTTTACATGCACACTACACTTACCCAGATACTCCTTAAAACAATTAAAGACTGAGACTCAAGCCCTTCCCATTATAACTGACCCAAAAAGTGGAACTGTGAGCAGACTTGAGCATTACATTTTGACTAAAGTTTTATGTCTAATGAATATAAATGTACAAAATTATACAGTATCTCACAAAAGTGAATACACCCCTCACATTTTTGTAAATATTTGATTATATCTTTTCATGTGACAACACTGAAGAAATGACACTTTGCTACAATATAAAGTAGTGAGTGGACAGCTTGTGTAACAGTGTAAATTTGCTATTAATGTCTAAACCGCTGGCAACAAAAGTGAGTACACCCCTAAGTGAAAATGTCCAAATTGGGCTTAATTAGCCATGTTCCCTCCCCGGTGTCATGTGACTTGTTAGTGTTACAAGGTCTCAGGTGTGAATGGGAGCAGGTGTGTTAAATTTGGTGTCATTGCACTCACACTCCCTCATACTGGTCACTGGAAGTTCAACATGGCACCTCATGGCAAAGAACTCTCTGAGGATCTGAAGAAAGAAGTTGCTCTACATAAAGATGGCCTAGGCTATAAGAAGATTGCCAAGACCCTGACACTGAGCTGCAGCACGGTGGCCAAGAAAATACAGCAGTTTAACAGGTCGACCAAAGAAGTTGAGTGTATGTGCTAAGCATCATATCCAGAGGTTGACTTTGGGAAATAGACAACAGGGTCAGCCTGTCAGTGCTCAGACCATACGCCACACACTGCATCAAATTGGTCTGCATGGCTGTCCTCCCAGAAGGAAGCCTCTTCTAAAGATGATGCACAAGAAACCCCGCAAACAGTTTGCTGAAGACAAGCAGACTAAGTACATGGATTACTGGAACCATGTCCTGTGGTCTGATGACACCAAGATAAACTTATTTGGTTCAGATGGCGTCAAGCGTGTGTGGCCGCAACCAGGTGAGGACTACAAAGACAAGTGTGTCTTGCCTACAGTCAAGCATGGTAGTGGGAGTGTCATGGTCTGGGGCTGCATTAGTGCTGCCGGCACTAGGGAGCTACAGTTCATTGAGGGAACCATGAATGCCAACATGTACTTTGACATAATGAAGCAGAGCATGATCCCCTCTCTTCGGACACTAGGCTACAGGGCAGTATTCCAGCGTGATAACATCATTTGCCTTGCTAAAGAAGCTGAGGGTGAAGGTGAAGGACTGGCCAAGCGTGTCTCCAGACCTAAACCCTATTGGGCATCCTCAAATGGAAGGTGGAGGAGCGCAAGGATTCTAACACCCACCAGCTCAGTCATGTCATCATGGAGGAGTGGAAGAAGACTCCAGTGGCAACCTGTGAAGCTCTGGTGAACTCCATGCCCAAGAGGGTTAAGGCAGTGCTGGAAAATAATGGTGGCCACACAAAATATTGACATTTTGGGTCCAATTTTGTACATTTTCACTTAGCCGTGTGTGTGTGTGTGTATATATAATTAAAGCAAACATCATTGAAATTATTGGAAGACATGAGATGGGATGCCACACCAGAGATATTCTCTAGAGGTAATACAGGAAACATTTATGTTTTATTTAGTGTAAAAACAAAAAACAAAAAAAAAACAACAAAATAGACATTTTGGCTCTTTAAATAAGAATTAATTATTTAATTCATTAATTAGTTAGTTCATCTGTCCACACATCTATCCATCCATCTATCTGTCGGGCTGTCCAATCACTATTTGTGCTGGTGCTACAGATAATAAACAAAAACAAAAACAACAATCTTTGTACCAACGCATATGGTTAAAGATCCACCAATCAAAATGTTGTTTGGGAAGCCAAAAGAACCCCTTCCGGCACCCTTGCATTTAAAAGTGTAGAGTCAAGTCAAGGCAAATGAACATTTTACCACTCATCTGAGGAGCTTCCTGAATGCTACTGGTGATCAGCTCCACAGCATTTAACCAATTCCTGCTACAGAACAACAGGCTGAGAGGAGGAAAAAAGAAAAGAAAAAGCAGCCAGAAAAATGAGAAAAGAAAGCAAGAAGAAACAAATTCAAGAGGGGAAGTGAGAAACAGAAAGAACGATGAACCATTCCTCTTCGTTTCAACAGTGAAGTGGTGCTGTCAGCAGCATGGGTCCACAGAGACGGAGTAAAACAAGCAGCTCGATTATGACCCTGGTTAGTGTGTAGCTGTCCAGACTGGGCCATTACTTGCTGATGGATCCTGCTCATAATCTACCCTTATTGGGTTAGCATCAGCACTATGCTATGGTGCTGCATTAAAGATCCGATAACAGATTTGCTGCAAAACTTCTCCCCTTACCAATACACCTTTCAGCAAGGCCTCTATCTAGGGAAATAAACAGCAAAGTGCCCACTAGAGAAGATGGAGGCAGACCAGTCAATATGCAGGGACAGCTATCATTGGAGAAGTGCCGAGGGCAAAGCATATCACCATCTCGATCTTAATGCAATCTAGGAAGCAGCAAAAAGGCCTCACGTAATTGGGCTCCCATTTTCTGAGAAGGGCTGAGCAAAGCCGCGAGGGGCCAGAGGTGTCTAACTCTATGCTAGGGCGAGTAATAGAGAGCATACATATCAATGCTAGACAATACAGCCCAGTCAATGCTGTATGGCTGGATAAGAACCCGACGATGACAGGGTCAGGGGAGCCACTGGCCAGTCCATCAGTAAGAAACCCAATTACGAACTGAAGAATAGAAGAGAGAAGAGTAAATCTATAATCTTATTATATGTGTTCAGATCTTACACATAAAGCAATCTCAAGCTAAACCCAATAACATATGAAGTCTTTATCTTGACTTCTTATAGAAATCAATTTTTAATCATTTTTCTCGATATATTTTTAAAGTCATCAGTAATTCCCCAGTCATGAATGAGGTAGGGCTGGGTGATATTGCAAAAAATATATTTATATATTTTTTTTTTATCTTGATTTTTTTTTTGTCAGCACTATGAACAATTCTCAATTAAGATTTTTTTGTTCTTACATAATGCAACTAAAAATTTACACAAAAAAACCCCCATTGTTTGCACTATTTGCTATAGATGGTGCCATCACTATTTTTGCACAACTTTGTGAACCCTTCTTTCTTAACAGAGAAAACTTTGGGACATGAAATGCCACCGCAACTGAAATGTCCTTGAGGTATTCTTCTCAAATACAGTTTAAAAGAGTGACATCAAATCAACTTGGACGTGCACAGCATCAGAAATAAAACATCTTACCTTTAAAGCGCACCTATTATGGTTTTTCAAATATTACCATTCATGTAGCGTGTTATAGAGCCGTTCGTGAATGAAAAAAATCTGCCACAAAAAAAAAAATTAAATAAATAAAAGGGCATGGCAAACAGAGTTATTGACTCCCAAAAGAAGGAAGCGATTCTGAACAGCTGAAACGAATTATTTCATCCAGACTTACTTCCTGTACTAACCCACATAGGTTTGTAACATAAAGCCCCGCCTCTGGTCTTCATCGGCTGCTCGCAAACAAACGGAGCTGAAACTAATTATGGTAGTGGGCGTTTCCTGTTTGAAACACACTGACAGCGGTAGACCAATCACAACAGACTGGGACATCTGACCAATCAGAGCAGAGTATGCTCTCTGAAAGGAGGAGTTTTGAATGAATCATTCAGAACGGATCACTAAACGAGTCGCTTGCGACACGGGGTGGTGTGTGTGTGTGTGTGGGGGGGGGATGGCTAAATGCTGTAATTTAAATTATGAGCACGTTAAAGTGTTTTTTGACCTTGGATGCATGGAAATCTGTATAGTATCAGAACTTTAAAACAAAATTAGGCATGTTTCAAAACCATAATAGGTGCACTTTAGTTTAATCAACATACAGCCATATTTGTTTGTTAAATCTAAAATATTGAACAGTTCACTGTATGAGAAAAGAAAACTTTGTATGTCGAAAGTGCTCAGGTCAAAAATGGCACAAATCCAACTGGCAAATTACCATTTAGGATGTAATTCAGCGTTATATTTTACATGAACTTATTCATCTGACTTTACAAACCTGTACCAATTCCATATCTCTGAAATGATATTTGCACCTTTCTTTGCTACAAGCTGAGTCCTCAGCAAAGAGCTGACTGTTTATCTTAGCGTGTTTTTGTTTTTTTTAATCCAAGCATGCAGGGAGTAGTGCAGGCTGTAGGAGGTGTTTATCAAGTTAAGAAGGTGCTGGTTTTCCTTCATATCACGTAGCATTGACAGATGTTTTAATAAAAATTTTAAACATGCACACATGTATAATCTCGATTACAACATTTTGAAAATCATGTAAAAATAAATAAAAAAAATCCTTCAAATTAATTCAAATGATCATGAACATCGTCCAGCTCTAATACGAGGAATGCAGAAGTTTCCTTCATAAGGTCTAGAAGCTTCTTTCTGAAACTCAAGCTAGATTAACAAAGGTTTCATATCAGTATGACATAACCTCCTGAGACTCATTTCGTGATGTTCAATTCAATAAAAGTAATGAAAAAATATCTACTACAAAAGGAAGCAAAAGATAAAAGGTAAAAGCCATATTATGAAAACAAGGAAGGGGGCTGATGGTTAATATCCTGGCATTTTTATTTTCCAAGGCTTTACTCATTGGCTGTACACACAATCATTTAATTTCAGCGAACCAGAATGGCAACAACATATCATTACAGTGGCTTTTAAATATAAAATGCTAGTTATTCCTCTACAAAGCTGGGCATTTATTTCCTAGTGACATTGGCATACTGGATGATGGAGTGGGTTTAAATGGAGGTGAACAGAACAGAGAACGGGACAGTAAAGTAAGAGCTGCATGTGCTGCGCTCCATCTCATGTAAGATGCGGACATTCAGGACAACTCTAAGCAGGGGTTTTGTTTTTCTGAACCCAAAAAACAGATACTGCCTCACCTGAGACTTCATTTCACGCCTGGTTTTCTTGTTCTAATCACAACAGTGCTGCAACATGATGGAGGGAACTAAGAGAGAGCTTGGGGTGCAAACAACTAATGACCAGAAGTCGTTTGGTATAGACTACTCTCTACCAAACAAGCTCTGAAGCTTAAGATTGGTAACGAATGTGTGTAAAGAGGTTTAGGACTGGTACAGAGGACAGACACAGACTGATGTGGCTGAATGAATTCGCATAAGATTAGAGATGCACCAATACCAAATTTTTATTCAGAGTGATATTGGCAGATACCAATAACTGATACAGGTAATTTGGTGGTTCTGCCTTTTGTACCTTCTTTTAAATTACTACTAGTACTACTATACTAATAATAATAATAATAATAATTTGTTTCACAGTAACTGATCTCAAACAGAAAACACATTACTCAAATTAACATTAATACATGAACTAAATTCTGATTAAAGTTAGATTTCTTAACTTAAACTTGAATGTTATTAATTCATATTAACATTGACTGAATTCTAAAAAACCTCCTGTTAGTCTCACATTCACTCACCACAAACAAAAGTATTTCTACATCACTGACATCAAACTGGTAATATATAATAAACTTTTTTTTATATATATATATATTAACATTAACTGGATATAAAATATACTACTCTACAAATATAATTTTCTGTGCAATATATACTACTTTTTTGTCAACTCAACTTCATTTAAATCTTTCAACGGTGTACTGGCAAAATAATAATTAGACTTGATGCCGAAACTCCCGTTTCACTGCTGCAGCGTACGGTGTAAAAGCACTTGTTCGTTAACATGCACTGCTTCTGCTCTGCTACGCTACAGCACGCGGTGTAAAACTTTAGCAGTGCAGAGATTACAAACTGCAGTTTTGTCGGCATTCCACACAAAAGACATCATCTAAACACAAAGCGCAAATTTTCCTGCAGTCTTTTTACTGACAGGATATAATCGGCCCAGAGCATCGGATGTTTTTAGACTATAGGCCGATAGCGTGAAAAATTGCCTTTATCGCCCGATACAGATCACTGGCCGGTACATTGGTGCATCTCTACATAAGATTAACTATAAACCATCACCACAGCTGAACAAGGTCCTTCATCCAGACTTTCTGTAATCCAACAACGATTCAAACTACTTTGGCATAGAACTACAATTGCTATGATAGCTTTAGGACTGCAACTGCCATGAACTGCTATTTGCACTCAAGGGTCCTTCAGTGAACAGTCGATATCTTTAACAAAATAGACTTCATGTGAAAACTATAATGAATTTCCTGGCTACACACCAGCATATTTTGACCATGTAGTACACAGTTATAGAAGATAATTATTTATAATCACACCCAGATGAGGATGGGTTCCCTTTTGAGCCTCTCAAGGTTTCTTCCTCATATCATCTCCGGGAGTTTATCCTTGCCACAGTCACCTCTGGCTTGTTCAATAGAGATAAACTTACTAATGTAAAATTTATATCCTGCATTTATATATTTCTGTAAAGCTGGTATGTGACAACGTCCATTCTTAAAAAGCACTACACAAATAAAAAAAATTAACTGAATTGAATTTACACTCTAAACTCTAAATCTCCTAAATAATTCATAAAGCATAAATAAGATATACCCCCCTTTCCTCTCCAATTCAGGTCACCTTCCAATTTCCATACACCAGCAAGCCGTCCCAATCATACGACAACTACCAACCGGGAAGAGGAAGGCTAACGGGTGCTTCCTCCAAAACACATTGAGCCAGCCAGCCACATCTTTTCAAACTGCTGCTCGTGTTGCGTCACAGGAGAGCGTAACACTTTGAGAAAGAGAAAAAAAATGCTACAGTAACTGCTTTCTTCTGCATACATGAGCTCATAGACACTCATGATTAGCTAGAATCACTGTGATTAACAGGACAGAGTGAGAGAGAGAGAGAGAGAGAGAGTGAGAGTAAGCGATAGAGAGAGATGGCTGTGGCACTGCTGGGATTTGAACGACTTTCTGTTGCACCACTTGACAGCACAAGTGGTTTGTAATGATAATGATGATAATAATAATAATAATAATAATTAGCTAATAACTGAACGGTGAAAAAAAGTTTCCAGTACTATCTTAAAATGCAATCGTCGCCAGTCTTTTTTTAATGTCATAAACGAAAATAATCAAACTAAACACCTAATCAATCTCCAGGAATAAACAGACGTAAGAGTCATTAAAAAAAGACGACGATGAAAATGTCACTTGCACACGTCAAAAACTTGTACGACGTTTCAAATGAGAAAGCCCACAGATGTTTAGTGTCAATTATCACCCATTTCGAACAGATGCAGCCCCGTCACTTACGTTCTGCTTTTCATCCTTCCCAGTTCTCTCTCTCGCTCTCTTTTCCATATCGACCACAGTGTAAAGCCCCTTTAACCGACACAGAGACGTTTAAAACAATTCATTTGCATAGAAAAGACGCTGCAGCATAGGTGCATGAGGCAGACTTGAAATCACAATGCATAAAGGCAGCACTTCAGTCCTACTGAGGAACACACAATTACTCTTATTTACTTATTATACACTTATTTGCTCTTTTTAAAACTCTTCCATCAAGGAGCAGACAAGGTCTGTTCCTGGTTCAGGTCAAGGCTGCATGAACTATTGAACATAGCCATGGACCTCATCTTTCCATGGTTTTCTGCTCTCAAGAGGAGTTCAGTGTGCTGTAAAGGCTTCATTACCTATGCAATTCGGGCACCTTTTCATCCATTTATTTGTTTAATATTCTAACAGTATTGCTACTATTGACTATTCTGTAAATAAAAAGTCTATTTTTAATTGAAGACTATTTTTCCATTTAACATACTTGTGGGTGCCCTGTAGTGAAATGTTTAATTGGATATACTGAATTCTGGAATAAAACTCTTCACATACTGATATCTCGAGTATTGCTCCAGGTATGTTGATCGAGATTATCCAAAATTAGTCCAGATTACGTGTCTACCAGTTTAGTTAGTGCTTTTGCCACAGCAGGCATCAAACTCCTGTGTCTTAGGGGTTAACATGAGAGCTCATAGAATGATCCAGATGGGCTACATGGTCCTGTTTTTCTTTGCTCTTATGAGCTTTTCAGCTGACAGTCACGACTGGTGTTAGTTAGTTAGCATTTCTAGCTGCAAAGGAATTCGCTAGCTTTACATATATTCGATGAAGGCGGTTCATCCAAAGAATTATCTTACATGGCAGCGTTGCTAATTTCAGGTCAAACTTCAAGGCCCTTTGCCAGTAATAAGTTTATTCATCTTGGAAAAGCGTTACATGTTTATCATACTTTTTGCATGTTTCGTGTCATAAAGGTTTTTTTTTTTTGGAAGTTTGGTGTATTTTCACTGTAAAAGTATCTTGTGGCACTGAATACTTACTGGATTCTAACATGCTTTTCTTCCTGAACAGAATGAATTAGGTTGGAGTGAAGGGGAGATGGGGAGTGTCTATAAAAAGACTGACAGGAGGCTCAGGTAAACACAGACGAGCATTCCAGCCCATAATACAGTTTGGGTTCGAATGGGTTTTCTCAGTCAAATAATATACGTGTGCTGATGCAATTGCTTAAACAATTATTATATATATATATATATATATATATATATATATATATATATATATATATATATATATATATATATTTTTTTATTTATTTATTTCAGTGGATTTTTTTTTTAATATTCCACTTTTTGTACCAGTAAGATATTTTTAAAAATCGACTACTGCTCCTTTAAGACCATGCATATTTTTTGTAAAAAAAAACCCCCCAAAAAACTCCATTTATTATAGTTTTATTGAAGTAAAAACACTTTCTTTTGACATCTTCTGCTCAGCACCACTAAGGGATATGTATGTAGGAAGACGTTTTTTTTTTTTGTTTTTTTTTTTTAAACCAACCAATTAGCATTCATGACAATTTAAGATTTGCTAAGCTCCAGTTTTTCTAGCACATACTAGAAACAGACACCTTGGGGTGACCTTCTGCCCAGAACTCTGAGCAGCTGTATGATGTCTGAGGCCTCTAGTGATCTACAGCCTGAGCAGCATACATATTACCTACTTGTGTTTCGCCTTGAGCAAACTCCTCATTGAAATTCATATTAGACACAGCACCATCATTTGACTAGTAAAATTAGACACACCAGGCATTTTCATGAGAACCTATGTGAATCCTGTATATTAATAATGCATTAAAACGATTCATCAGTAAAACAAAACATAATCACAACAATGCACTGAAGGACATTACTGCTGCTTGCCAAATGCAATGCGTAGATGATCAGGCCGTACTTACAAAAGAGTCAGTGACAGCGTTTTTGTCGTAGTACTTCTTCTTCTCATACTTGTCCCTGATGAAGAACTCTACAGCTCTGAGAAGGTTGTTAAGGAAGAAAACTCTGGGGACAACTCACCTGTAATGCATACAAAGATAAAGCATGTGCCCCCCACCATTCCCACCCCCCCTACAGGCGAAATACCACATCAGATTACTGCAGATTACTGTTGGCCTGTTAAAAATGTACTACTGATCTATATTACAATGCTGAACTTTTATCATGGTAAATTCCGATTCCTCATGCAGCCTTACTGTAGAAGTGTATGACCATGCCTGCCGAGACGGTCAGTTAGCACACCATCACCTAACTATTACACTCTCTCTCTCTCTCTCTCTCTCTCTCTCCCCATAAACAGTTAGCAGCTGCCTCAAAGCCCCTCATCCTCACCTCCATGTATCAAAGCTGATTAAAATCTTAGTTTGAAGGTCCACTTTGTCTTTGGATAGTATACTTGCTGCTGCTGGCAAGCTATAATAGGCATCTTACACTTGTTAGTGTGTAAGCTCCGGCAGGTCTGGCCTCTCTTCTGAGTCTTTGCTCTCTCTTCACATCAGCTGCACCAAAGTCAAGACTTCTAATGCAGCTACTGGTCTCCATGAGAGAGGGAGTGAGAGAGAGACAGAGAGAGAGAGAGAAAGAAACAGTAAAGGGAAGAACAAAGAGATGGTAGAAGAGAGATTCTATACTAAGATATACTAAATTATAAAATAAATTTTATTATATATACGCAGTATAAAGGTAGAAAATGCTGCAGGTCTCTGATGCCTCACTGATCCCTGACACTGCTGAGAGATCACAAAACAAATAGACAGGCGCACTGATCATACAATACACACTCTCTCACACACACACACAAACACGCCAAACAGCAGCAATTCCATCAAGCAGGTTGGCAGCAAACAAAACGTTAAGGGCAAAAGCTCCTTTGGCATTATTGGATTTGCACGTTCATGAATCTTTGATCATGACAATTGTACATCTGATAAAATAAATGGATCGGGGCCATCACAGTGACAGAGGACCTGGGAGAAAGAAAAGGAAGTCAAGTAAGACGAGAAAGAAACAAAAGTAAGAAACAAAGCAACAAGAAAGTACAGGAAGTAGGGATGTCATGAGAACCGATTCTTCGGTGCAAACATTCATAAAACGTGACGGTACTTGTTTTTCTGCAGTAGGTTGCAATTCTTCCTGAACTGAAAGGGGCAGCAAATATGCGCAAGTGTTTTAGTCGGTCCACAAGTGGTAAAGAAGAACAACGCTTACAAGCACACGGGAAAAACTACAGAAGATGGCGATGAGTTGAGCTCCGCCCCTACTCATTGAAAGGAAAGGTGGTAGGAGTCAAATATGGAAAGACTTCGCATTCAAAGCAGATGACGACAAACAGCCGGTTTCAAACAAAGCGAGCAAATGCCCCAAATTTGGCGAAACACCTGAAGTACGGGCCCTATATTATGTTTGAGGCAGCTGGAATTGTAGCTGTGAGACCAGCTAACGTTATGCTCCATGTAATGTTAGCGATAGCCAGTTATTTGTTAACGACCCTAACACTTTGCAGTGTTATAAACTACCTCCGAATTGGCCACCATGCATCGCCATTCAGCCCGTGTCCTGTCAGCTAAATGTAGCCTAATGTCAGTAATAATTATTCACGTTACTGCTTTCAATAAATCTTTTCTGACCTGCATGCATCTTAGCACTAGAAGCCTCCACTGTTTTATTAGTCATTGTCAGACAGTGTATGATAACTAAAATACCCCCCTCTCTCTTTCTTTGCCAGTATCAGAGAGGAGGATGTCCACCAGGAGAGTTTTTAAATTGTATTTATTTATTTTATATTTTTTTACCACACCGTGGATTCGACTCTGGTATAGAGTATCGTGTACTTTCGGTGGTATTGGTATTGACTACTAGATTTTAGGCATAGTGGCATACAGGAAGTCAGAGGAAGACAGACTGACAATCTGTAAGAGGGTCTGAAAAGAAAGTAAGTGTAGGAGATGAAAAAAAGAGAAAAAAAAGACAGACAGAAAGTGGCAAAGAAAGACAAAGACAGAAAGACAAAGAGATGAACAGAAAGAAAAGTAAAGAAGAGAAAAAAAGAGTGATCTATACATGTAAAAACATGTCAGAGAACAAACACTATGGCAATGCTCAAGCTAAGCAGTTTTCACGCAAACGGGGGTGAGACAGGCGATTCAGTGGAAAGAAGGAAAGAATAAAAATGCAAAATAGGGAAATGTAAAGCACCCGACATTCCTGAAAAAGATTGGCAGAAAATTACTACTCTTTGTAATGGAGGGTGGACAAAAGAAATTAGGAGCTCCAAGCTGCTTAGCCTTAACACTGTACACGGAGAGATAGTAAGTCATTAAACAAGTAGCAATCCCTTTAACTACGACTGCAATTATCTACAAACTACTTTAACACAAAATTTCAATATTGTGCTGAATTAATTGAGTGAAGAAGGGGAAAAAAAAAAAAAAAAAAACATTTACCGCATTCTGTGCCATTATATTTTCTGAGAGTTTGCTGAAAACAGACACGCATGATTTTGGACAAGAATTTAATTCAGTTAAAAAAAAAAATAATTCAATTGATTTAATGTCCACGAGTTTTTCCCCAGGAAGAGGACATTTATTTATCTCTAGGACTGTTAAAATAAAACCAAATTTAAATTCAATGTGTGTGATAATTACAATTAGGACTATACATGAGACAAAATATTGGCAATATACTCCTCTACTATTACATGTCACCTATTAGCGAGCGATTTCTTTATTGCGAGGGTGGTGTTCCTGTTATTTTATAAAACCATCTCAGACTACTTAAATAAGGCAAATTAAGACATTGGTGTGAGCAACACGCTAATATTAATTTTTATAATCTGAACAGTCTGCCCAGAAGTTTGACAAACACTGCTGAGAAGATGGGGAATATATAATATATATATTGGCATAAATATTGATGTAACTTTTGAAGTGAAATTCCCTGTGAAGTGCCTTGAAACAAGCAGCGTTATTCGATGTGTTGATAATTTCTACTGAAACAGAAATTCAGGGCAAGACATATGGAGTGGCTCCTCCCAATTTTTGAACAGCCAACAGTGTTGAGCTTACCTCACAGCTCGGGCTAAACCGTGCTTGACGGTTAGTACCATTAACCAGCTTATACAGTAACCAGCTTACAGTTGGGAAACTGAATAAAATGCACGCGTTTGAACAGCCAATTTTTCTTGCTCAACAACAGCAACTTTGGCAAGGTAATTTTTATAATGTTGGGGGCGGAACACTTTCTAGATTCCAGAGACCATTTGATTGGACAGAGCCTCTGATGATAGGCTGTAGTGCAGGATGATGTCATCAAAATTGTTGGGGGTTTTTTTTGGTCATTGTTTTGGAGCATACTAACTTAAAGATAACCTTAAGACGAACATATTTATACGAAAAGTCACAAAACATCTATTTTGATCTCCTGGGGACTTTAAGTCTGAACACCACCCCAAATCGTTTATCAGATTACAGTATTTTTTATTTCATTGAATTCTAATACTGAAGCTAATCTAAGCTATACCTTCAAAAAAGGATCGTATGATTATTTTGTCGGCAGTTCACAATAAACTGAAAGTGTCAGAGCAATAGAGATAGAAGAACAGTGGGACAGAGGTAGACTGATCTTCAATTTTATTCATTAGTCTCCTGCTTTCCATAGTGAGCACGTCTATTTTTCTGATACAATTTAAATGAAGAGTCAAAGGCCAAGAACTGCATAAAACAGGGTGGGAGTGAGAGAGTGAGCCCAAGAGACAGACTGAAATAACACAGATAAAGGAAAAAAGGAATGAGAAAAGAGACCAAACTAGAAGGAGGAACCTAGGGAAAAACGAACAGCAGAGCGGAAGAGTGAATGCTGAAGAGTGCTGCAGAGTGATTCTGACAGAAAGGCTGCTTTTCATTGCATATCTTTTCTTGACCATTCACAACGCTTACATAAATGGGGCAAGTCGTCTATTAGCGGGTTCATTAAAAACATGAGACAAGGAGCAGAGGCACAGAGCATGACAACATCTGGCAGAGAGAAAAAGGTCTACGACACCAGATGCAAATCTCCATTCAGAAAACCTTAGCCTCTGAATGAAGCAAGTTCTATCAAATGCTTTTTTTTCCTGGAAGAAGCTTCACCTTCCCTATCCAGATTAATCCATTTTGACAGTTAAGAATATTGTACTGCAGCGGTCAGCATAGAAATGAAACGATTTCCACACCCACACCAACCACTAGAGCACAGATAAGCAGGGTGCCTGCCAAGGAAATTCAATTAAAGTGTGCAAAGGCTCCAAAGAGGAGAATATGGAATTAGCTGGACTGCCATACACACCCAATTAGACCAGCTGTGTGTGACAGGCTGCAAGGAGGGAAAAGCAATAGCCAAGAAGAGACAAAAGAAACAAACAAAGGGAAGAGGTGTTGCTATTCCAGGCGCACGTGTGTGTGTGTGTGTGTGTGTATTTCACCTTCCCTAATAGTATGCAGGTCCAACACAAGGTGAGCGTGTTAGCTGTGAAAGCTCTATGTCGCGCTGCATTAAAATACTGTAAAATCCTGTGTAAGGCCTTTATATCCGAGCACTAAATCTAAGTGAGGAGTGGGGAGTCACTAGAGACTCTAGCTTACCCAAGGGCACTGAAGTTCTCCCATACATTATAATAAAAAATAAATAAATAAATAGAAATGCTGCTTGGATACTGGAAACTGAGTTCAGAACATTACTGGCACGATTGTATTGTAATGACAGCCGAAGTAGTCCGATCATATATTTATAAAGCAGTAATGAACCTAACATTAAATGGGCAGCAACATGGATGTCAATGTCCTTTAAAACTTGTTACTATTTACACTGATTCGCGGTGGTTTTGGTGTCGCACATGATTTTGGTAAGACATGGAATGCTCATGTTTGCACTTGAATTTTAAAAATTTGACTACTATTATATTAACATATTAACCACAAGGGTTGGGGTTTGATTCCCACCTCCACCCTGTGTGCGTGGAGTTTGCATGTTCTCCCCTGTGCTTCGGGGGCTTCCTCCAGGTACTCCGGTTTTCGCCACCAGTCCAAAGGCATGCATTGTAGGCTGACTGGCATCTCTAAATTGTCCATAGTGGGTGAATGGGTGTGTGAGAGAGAGTGAGAGTGAGAGAGAGAGAGACGTCCTCCAGGGTATACCCCATCTTGTGCCCAGAGTTCTCTGCGATAGGCTCCAGGCTCCCCATGACCCTGTGTAGGATAAGCAGTATGGGAAATGGATGGATGGATCATCGTGGGCAAAAGTACGTTTTCCCCCAAACAGTTACCAAAAAACTTGGAAGCACACAATTGTATAGGACGTCTTTATATGCAGTAGCATTACAATTTCACTGGAAACAAAGCGGCCCAAAGTCCATACAGAATTGAGAGTCCTGACCTCAACCCCACTGAACACCTTTAGGATGAACTGGAATGGCGATCTCCTGGAATGACCTCCTCACCTAACTTGAGTGCGTGATTTCACTAATGCTCTAATGGCTGAAAGGGCAAAAATTCCCCACAGCCACTTTCCAAAATCTAGCAAAAAGCCTTTTCAAAAAAAGTGGAGGTTCTTATAACAGCAATGGGAAGGAACTACATTTGGATTGGGATGTTCAAAAAGCACATGGGTTTGATGGTCAGATGTCCGCATACTTTTGTCTATATAGTCTATATTGCGACGTTAAAACCTAGAGAATAGGACTATATGTGTCTGTGGGACGTTGATACGAACAATTTACCAAATATCTATAAACATAATAAGGTATGCAGTTTATTCTTCCAATTGTTTTACATCAAGTAACAAGGTCAACATGCTAAAATGATGTCATGTTATGATGAACTTGTATTATTATTGTACTTGTATATGTAAAAAACATCACAAAAATCTGCATTTAAATCTAATAGTGATACTGCTTGAGTACACCTGAACCACCTCATGGGTATATTACTGGGTTCAGCAGAAATGTTCAAGCAATAAATCACTTAACCATGCTGGACTCTGGACATACAGGACTGTAACTGAACATCTTTGGCATCTTAAAACACACATTACAAGGGCTTCTTGCACCATACCAGATATACAACACACACACACTCTCTCCCTCTCTCACACACACAAACACACAAAAAGATACTGGTCAGTTTGTGGCCGTCTGAAGTTATCTGGCAGATGGGCTTCATACAGCTGTCTGGCCTTGGTGTTGCCCATGCTCTGCACACTCTGCAAACAGACACAAGAAAAGAGGAGAGAAGAGATGGGAACAGATAGATAATCACTGGTGATGAACGGCTAAACGTAAGCAATGCACATTCTTAATTTTGTGAGAGGCAAATTACCATGGGTTTGATGGAGCTCATCGAAGAGCGAGGAGGGGAAAAAAAATGTCACGCAATTACTCATCAAGAATTAATCAACCATTAAAGCTCCAGTTAGTATTCAGAGAGAAGATGCTCTCTTTGTGCTGCTCATTTCGACAGAAGGAGAATAAATCATTCATGCTGTTTTTAATAACGGCTGTGTAGGGCACTGGCTTTAAAACATTGGTTCATGACCTGGTAATGAGCCTAAAATATTTCATTTGAAATATAAAGCTAGAGTTTTGAGTGTCTGGTGCTCATTATGTGAACAAATCAGTAGTGGAAAGCCCTGTGAGAGTTCAAACCCCTGGACACATGGTTTTTAATGTTAAACTAAAAAAAAGAAAAGAAATAGTTTGAGACACAAAAGGTCTGTCACTTAGTAAGCATTTACCATATGGTACATTTGGGAAATAATAATAAATAATTTTTTAGAGGGTGTCAGAGCACATACTGACTGGCAGCAGCATCTTCAGTGGTAGCTCAGTGGTTAAGACGTTGGACTTCTGATCATGAGTTCAAATCCCAGCACTGCCAAGCTGAGACTGCTGGACCCTTAACCCTCGAATGCTCAGTTGTATAAATTAGAGAAATGCAAGTCGCTCTGGATAAGGGGCGTCTACCAAATGCTATAAATGTAAATTAAATCTTCCTGGCAATGCTAACACCACCTGAACAGTGCTAGTACTAGAACTGCGGCTGAGAGGAATGCAGCTTCCACAGCGCTTTTGTTTATATGTGAGTCATAGACAGCGAGTAGTGTGTTGGTGTATTTCGTACACATTTCTAGCAGCAAAGTTCTCGTGGGGGGAAAAATAAAAAATAAAAAATAAAAACACTGTAAAATAGCAGTTGGTCTTCACTGTTACTTCCTCACTTTTGGCTACTTTAAACAGCTACAGCTTTCAGAGCATGGCACTGCAAAACGCAGAAGCAGCATGCGTGTCGTTTAATAAAATGGATCCAATCGAGCTTTACAGTCCCTCACATTTAACTGCCTAATATAACAGTGGCAAGGGTTTTATTAACCTTTTAGAACTGAGCATTGCCAGCAAGATCAGATTAACTGAATATCATTATTAACAATGAGGATTGTTTAAAAAAAGAATTAATTAATTAGATGAAAATACATGTTGTCTACCATTTTACAGGACTAGGTGTAGATTATGATTAGCTCAATCATAGTGCAACTAATCTAATTCTCACACTGAAATGCTGAAACTACTCGTTAACACACAAACTATTATGCTAAATTAATTAAACTAGATGGCGGTTCGTTCACGCTCAGGCACAGAAAGACTGCAGTGAGCAGATAGAAGCCAATTCGTTTTTTGTGGCTAGGGACAATAAGCAGTTAGCTAATTCTTTGTAGTTTGGTATGATTCAATTCAATTTGCATACTTAAAAAGCCCCCCCAAAAAAAAATAAAAAAAAAAAAAAAAAAAAACAATTTTTTAAATTCATAAATTTATCCCTAATGAGCAAACCAGAGGTGATGGTGTCAAGGAAAAACTCTCCAAGGCGATATATGAGGAAGAAACTTGGAGAGGAACCAGATGCAAAAAAGAACCCATTATCATCTGGGTGCAATATAAATTAATATATAAATAATTCCCTTCTGGAACGGTGTACTACATGGTCAAAAAATGCAATTATATAAAGAGGAAATTCGTTACAGTTTTCACAGGAGATCTATTTTGTTGACGTTATCAACTTTTCACTGATGGAGGCTTGAGTGCAAAACTGTTCGTCTCAATTGCAGTCCAAAGCTTCATGGTTTCTTAGTGGTCAGCTCAGCTGGTCTCAAGCTTCAATCATTTGTCTTTAAAAGTGATGAACTGTTTGTTAGGTGAGCACTAAAGCTATGGGCTGAAACTCCTGCTCATTGATCTTTGCTCTTTTTTCACTACGCAAATTTAAAATAATAAATATATATTTTAATACACCTCTGTGGTCTGGTTTTCCTTCATTGTGCAGATTGCCTCAGCCTTGGATTTTCAACATTTTCTTGCTTCACACACCTGAGGTTTTCTAAAATGGTACCATCCATATTAATTCCATGCATCTCTCATGGCACAGTCCTGCGAAAAAGTTTTTTCCCCATCCTGATTTCTTCTGTTTTTGTCTAATCTCATACTAAATTGTTTCAGACTCATCATGCCTACGGTGAAGCATGGTGGTGGAAGTGAGATGGTGTGGGGATGCTTTGTTGCTTCAGGGCCTGGGAAACTTGCAATAATTGAGGGAAAAATTTATTCTGCTATCTACCAGAAAATCCTAAAGGAGAATGTCTGGTCTTCAGGTCACAAGTTGAAACTGAAACACAACTGGATTATGCAGCAAGACAGTGATCCAAAGCATAGGAGTAAATCCTCCTCCTAAAAGTAATTGAAATACTGATCGGAGGCATTTGGTTGCAGTTATTGCTACAAAATGTGGCACAACCAAATTTAATCTTTAAGGGTGCAATTAGTTTTTCACATGGGTGATAGGTGTTGGATAACCTTTTTTTTTTTTTTTTTTTTAAATCATAAAATTCCAGTGTCACTTTAGATACTCATACCTGTAGCATTCTTTCTAAAAGTGCTGAATGGATTTTAAAATTAAAGCCAGAGTAGAAAAAGCTCCACAAAGACCAGACAGTGTCAATATTAAAGTGTCAATCTTAGCATTACTGATTAACTTTACCTGGATCTGCTCGGGAGTCCATTGGTCCAGGTTGACTGATTTGACACGGGATATGTGCACTCCCAGGTTCCGGTGGATTCCAGCACACCTGATACAGATAAACACACCCAGGTTCCAGGAAGCCCATCGAGGTCCTGCATGAAGAGAAGAAGCATCTCTTAATGTCCATCAACACCCTGCCTTTCCATTAATATCTTAGGTTTGCACATGGAATGGAATGAGAACGTACAAACAAATAGCAAAAGCAGATTTTGTGTTTGTCAGAAAGCTGCTGCTGACAAATTCTCTCACACAATCACTGCTACTGACCTTGAAATACACCGTCCTTAACCTACAGGTGATAATGTACTTCAGCAATCAGTCTAGACAGCACTACATCCATAATACCCTTCACCGGACCACACATGAATTTTGTTCTGGGAAGTATTTCTAGTTTTTTTTTGACCAAATAGAGAGATCACTGTAGGAGGCTCAGTGATAATAGTAATGGCTGTGCTATAACAGGGTATCAGAACTTCCAATTTAATACTTTTTAATACCATATTCAAGACATTTCCAAAATACTTCAAGACGTCACTTCAATAGATGTGCCACGATACATCAGCTGTAATGGATTGTGTCCGTACATATACATCAATTTCTGGGTTTAAGTAAACTATAGCAGCGTAAACTTCTACAGAGGGATATGGGAAACCAGCGCAAATATCCTTTTTGCATTTGCATTTCCAACAGTGAAAGAAAAAAAAGCCAGTATTTCCTTCCCATGACTTTCCAAGAGATCAAAAAACAGAGAGATGGATTATGACAGACAGAAGAAGAAAAAGATGTCAAATGTACCATCACTCCCTCAGCAGCTGAATTAGGAAACTCCCTCGTGGCAGTGTTTACTAGTGTTTTTGCCATTTCATTCAAGAGTAATGTAACAAGTACTGCTATAAACATATACATTTTTGTATAGAAGAAATAAAAAAAGCATAACATAATATATTAATGAAAAAGACAAACTTTGCTTTTTGTCATATTACTATTGCACTGAATAATACTTAATAAAAAAAATTATTTGGGGTACAAATAGTCATATAACAATAGTCAAACTTTTCTGATGAAATTCAGGTTTATGCGTTAAGACCTTGTGGCTTTTATTTTGGCAGAAAACCGCAGGAAGACCTCCGTTTAACAGACCGAGACCAAGTCCAACACAGTACAGGCTACAACACCACCAAAAAAAAAAAAAAAAAAATAACCACCATCTCAAAAAGCAAAAAACAAAAAAAAAAAAAAAAAAAAAATTATAAAAAAAAATGGGGGGGGGTTGGTTTTTTTTTTTTTTAAATTATTTTAAAATTTTTTTTTAAAAAATATTTATATTTATAAATTATCCCTCTTTTTTTATAAAAAGAAATAAAATTTTTTATGATTCTTCACTATTTTTTGTTGTAATTTAAATGTGTTTTTTTTTTTTTTTTTTTTTTTTTTTTTTTTTTTTTTTTTTTTTTTTTTTTTTTTTTTTTTCTGCACACAATCAAAAAAAAATCTGTTCCATTTTCATTTAAATCTGCTATATTTTAAAGAAAGCAGCACAATACAGGAACGTTATCGATGCACTAAAACTCGCATGCAATATGATCAATATGATGTTTTGCTTATGCTGTGTCTGCACTTATCATACACTGAAAGAATAAAATAGAATAATAGAATATTCCTTTTGACAGACACAATCAGCGGCAACAAACCAGACCATTGTGTGCGCTTGTGTGTTTGGAAAATTCTGTGCGTGTACATGCATATGGAGCAATCTGTTGTGTGACACAGTACGTCTCAATAAATTACTACACAATTACATAAATAACTAGTTTAAAATATTTTATGCATCACATTCAGCATTTTTTTTTATTGGTCCAAACATCCATAATGCATTACATTTTTGCAGTCCTACAACAGTACTCCTCTGTGCTCTGCTGAGTTTGCGCCTTGAGGCTCTGTTGAACAGTTCACATCTACAGTACATGTTTGCATGTTGAGTTCACTTACAGCAGTTGGGCTGATTCAGTGATCCATCCATTTTATTTATTTTTTTTACACTGCAATGAAATTGTGTTGGAGTGGAACTAGTACAAGATCACCAGGACAAGACCACTTCACTCCGATGCCTTCGGAGTAAAAGTTTTGGTTCGTGTTAAAAGCGTGTTCAACAAACCACATCAAAAAGTAAAACGCAACAGGGTTTAATTCAAATGGATTATTCATTCATCCATTTTCCATACCACTTATCCTACACAGGGTCGTGGGGAACTTGGAGCATAAGACATGGGATAGAGTGCCAAACCATTGCAGGGTCCAATTGCATACGCATTCACAAACTGAGGACAATTTGCAAATGGCAATCATGTGGGAGGAAACCGGAGTACCCAGAGGAAATCCCCGAATCATGGGGAGACCATGGAAATGCCGGGATTTGAATTACGCCACGTGCCCCCTCATAATGGACTAAATGCTGCAAATGTGAAAGTACCTTTAAAAAGGTCAGCCATGAGAAAGTATGGTATTTATAACAAATCAGCAATTAATAGTGTGGCATGTCCCACCCCAAAGTATCACAGGATTGAGAGGGGGGAAACACAGTAAAAATTTAAAAAATAAAATAAAATAAATAAAAACACAATGGAGTTGTTGGGATCTGATATCCTAATGAAAGGGAAAAGGTTTTTGTGTTGCACCACCAGGGATTATCAAATTCTGGTATTGGGTATATACTTCTGTGGTGGAAAAAGGCCTATATTGAAATTGTATGTAGTTCAGGTTCAAATGAATAACGGATACATACATACTATATATATATATATATATATATATATATATATATATATATATATATATATATATATAAATAAATAAAGTTGTTCATTCTGCCACAAGGACTAGTGCAAGAAACCTGCTCAGTCTAGTAAAATGAGCAACTTTGCACAGTCCAAAACTAGAAGAGATAGACGATGTATACAAGCACTGCATATATATGCAGATATCATGTTGAACAGGGTGCCAAGTATGATGGTATGATGGTATGATGGTGATAACAACCCTTGTTCTAAAATGACATTTTTGTGACTCCCTGCACACATTGTAGGCCTCAACCAACGAAGCCTGCTCTGAATCTGTTGTACAGAAAAACAGTGCATGTGATTCACACTTCCTTTAGAGTGCTTGGCATTAGCCATCAAGCCTACTGGACAACAGGAAGGAAGGTCCCAACGTCCCTGGCACTGTTACCACTCCTTACCGGCCTCCTGGTAGACTGACTCATAGGATCCACTCATGCATATGTATACACGAAGACTTATTTGCATAACGAACAGTGCGGTAAGGGTTCTTCATTTTTTTTTCAGCATGCTCATAACTCATGCATGGCACTGCATGATAACACAGGATATTAATGACTGTGTCTCAGCACTTTTCTCCACCCATTGAACAAAAGAGGTGTACATGGAGCGAACACGCTGATGATTCCCGATGCAGCGTAAACTCGGGTGGAGACACAGTAATGAGCGAACAGTTTCTTATCTCTCCCCCACCCTAACTATTATCCAGCTCAATGCACACGTTCCCGCTGCCACCCACCCACATTTATTAATCCAATAAAGGGCTGGGAGATTGTGTCTCACCCCTGAGCAGCAGACACTACGTAACTCACCCACCATTAAATGTGTTTCATTAGTCACAGAGCAGAGTTGGAAGCGCAGTGGCGAACTGAAAGTCACAACATACTTGAGAGCTGCTACTACATACAAATTTCTGGCTAGATCTAATGGTTTCAAGCTGGCTTGAGTGGCTTATAATAACTTTTAATTGGGCTTTTTTACAATCGGAGGAATGCTTGCAAAACTGAAGTCGTGGCTGTACATAAACCTAATGAGTTATTAGCTGTAAATAAGCTCATTATAAAATATAAATAAAATGGTGTATACACTACACTTACTATGTTGAACAGCGGCAGAGATACTTATTCTTGAATTCTTGTATAGCAGAGTAGCCCTGATAAAAATAAATAAATAAATAAATGAAAATTTAAAAAAAAAAAAAAAAACAAACCACACTTTCAATTTCAAAGTGTGAAAATCTCTTCATTTAAATCTCTGTTCATGATTCTGTGGGGAAGCCAAGGTGCATCAGAGAAAGAGGATTTGTTGCTCTGCTCCAAAGGTAGACAGCAGGTTATTAAGATTTGTATAGGATACAAAAGAAGCTAAAAGGAAACACGTATGATGAGATACAACACACTTTATCTTTGTCAATCTTAAAGCTGCAGACATCACACTTTCAAGACGTTTCAAGCGTCCAACTTGACAGCTATCGTGATTTACTGCCGATTCCCGATGCTATCACCAATCATCCCAAGCCTATCTTGAACGAAGCAGGAGTTCAGAGGGTAGGGTTAGATATTCTACAATGCCCATGGGGCAGTTGAGGGTAGTTCTGTGACTGCAGGATAACATAAACCTAACCCAAACCCACACAATGTAGTAGAAAACGAAACAACACATTAAACCAATGACGGACGAGTGGACAACATGGTGGTATGTGCTTCCATTGTGTAGTCAGTAGGGATGGGCGAGATCTTATAGCATGCGATATACCGGTAGAAATTCTCCCCACAATAAGAATTAGTCTTCCCGTGATGATAACAATAGAACCTAGTTGATGACATTTCTGTGTGGGACATTGTGCGACCCATTCACAGCTCACGTGCAGAGCGAAAACAAGTATGGCGGAAGGCAGACGGGAAGCTGAGGATGGGTTTATCACTAAACGAAGAGCCTCTACAACACGGATCTGGTTTGGTTACAGAAAATCAGTTTTACTTTAAGATCAATGTTTGTGTTTCTGAGGCTCTCAAGACTGCATGCAGCTGTCACTTGTACCCAGAAACAGTGGTGAATGGTACTATATTTAAACAGTCACTGACATCGTTATCGCAAGAAATACCAGAAAATATTGTGATATAGTTTTAGTCCATATTGCCCATCCCTAGTAGACAGATTCTTTTAAAAAAAATGGAACCATTGTCTGTGCGGTAGAGAGCTTGGAGCTAGAGCTCAGAGTCCCACCAATATTGGTGATGGACATTTTACTTGTTCATATCTGCAGTGCTCATGCTGTGCAATCTTACCTGAAGTGTAACTTAAGATGTCACATTGGTTAACTCTAAGTGGCAAGTACAGGATAATTAATTAATATGAAAAATGCAGAAATATAGCGGTGTAATTTTCACAAGTATGTTGTTTTTACTGCGGAGAGAAAAAGATCATTAGCGCTTTGAGTCATGACTGACAGACAATTGCAATCTAGCTGAAATTGGCTAAGCCATCAAAGTAATGAAAGTACAGCTTAAGTATAATGTAATGTAACAACTGAAAAATAAACTGGAACAGCTGTCAACTTTTACATGGAACACAAGCTACTTGTTCATCTTGATTTTCATCTAGCTCTCATACCTGCAGTAAGTTACCCATCTGAATGGAGAAGTGCACTCTTTAATACTCTGCTCATTCTGTCGGTGGAGATTGTTTAAAAAGGAGTGATTGGCTAACCTTACCAAGCTGTTTCGAGTGTTACCTATGGTCTTACACACAATAAATTGGAATGACATTTAGCTTGCCTTGGTTTGTGCCATCACTTCCTTCACTCATTAGTTTGCTAGTTATAATATCAGTATAACAAGCTGGCTGAGACATGGAAATGAGCGACATACTGGAAAAAATTCAAAGAAAACTTTCTGCTGAGGGTCTGTTAGAACAGCGCTATAGATTTTTGCTATATGTGTCAAGAGTTTCAGGTGTGTCTTGGAAATAACGTGTTAATGAGGATCAACTGTTACCTCATCAACCACACCCTTTTATTTCTCATTAAATACCTCAAATAAAAGACATTTATCATATAGAAAAATACTGGACATATCAAGGACAACTGAACTTGACAACGTGAAGGAACACTATTCCTGAAAATAATTTGTGGTGCTATAGCCAAAAATGGAACTTCGTCTGTCAGCCTTCATTCACTAAGGGGCTTTCACAGTGGCAGTTTAGTCCAAAACAGTTTTATGATATCGGTAATATGAAAGCTGTCATGTGGACCGGGAAGCACACCGTGGTATCGAACCCGAGACTACCTGTAGGCTTTGGTCTGACTTCAGTTGCACTGGAAAACTGTGATGCGATTCCCATGAAAGTGAACACAACTCGTACTCGGGTCTGCACTTGTTCGGGAAGTAAAGTAACCTGTGCATGTGCTTTAGCCGATGACGACGCCATTAGTTTCCACAACACACATGTACCATGAGTGGCAGGGGATTTCGTGGGATAAAGAAGAGGTCCAACTGTGTGCATAACAGTACCAAAATAATTTTGGGTTTTTTTTTTAAACAAAAAAAAAATATGGTGAGTCTCGTTGTGTTCTCCATGCATGTTAGTGATGATGTAAGATGAACGCAAACAAGCATTCCTAAACCGGACCAACAGTGCCGGGGGGGCGCCGGGAATAATCGCACTTGTATTTGGACTGCAGCAAACGTGCCCAGTGTGCAAATCACCTTACATGGGAACAGGTGAGGTTAAAAACTGCAGTGCAGCCAGCCGCTAGAGGGCATCAGACATATTGGCTTCGCTTTTTCAGCACTCCCTTATAACATCCACCCATATATATAGCACCTGCATTAAACACACTTATCCAGCCTGAAACGCTCTCCACCAAACTGGAACAAACAATCGTGTCTATGGCACAAATCACTATAAAAACCGCCCAATGTTGGAAGTCATAACTTCTTTTTAAATCTTCAAGAAGCCATGAGCGAGTCTTGGACCTCCACCCTAGACGACAATGTAAAGAAAAGGTCCCTCTTTACTTTCTGTAATACAAGGCAGCCTACATCTTTAGTCATTCCTGTTTCAGCCCTTATCTGTCTGCGAGTCTCTCCTTCACTTTTAGACTTGCTGAACTAGGTGAGCTGAGAGCAGCAGAGCAGAGGAGAGCAGGGGTTCAAAGCTAAGACAAGCTTAACTAACCCTGTCCTATTTGCGACTGCCTCTCTGGACCAAAGCCAGTCTCAATTGTCTGGCGAGGAGATTGCTGCTTTCAGACAGGACATGCACACACACTTTCTTACTGTGTTTTTTTTGTTGTTGTTCATGTTCTTACTATCTTCTTCTGCACAGCAGGTTGCAGCAGATCCAGAGAGACAGAGGCCAATGCTGCAATCGCTCTGCACTAGCAAGGACTGTCTAACTACATGGAACAATTTATAGATGAACACTATGCCTGCATACACAACAAATACAGAGTCTGAGCTAGCATAGAACCTCAACCCCTTTATACACGCACACCCACAAATACAGACAGATACACAGACACAGAGAAAGAGAGAGAGAGAGAGAGAGAGAGAGAGGTGAAAAGAAAGGCAGGGTATATGAAATTATTTTGGAATGCCTGAGCCCTGCTACACTGAGGCATTAAGAAAGCCCACAAGGCTGTAATGAACAGCTGGAAAGGGAGATAACATTATGAACATCTGGGAGAGTCTGCAGTACCTGGATTATAGCCAAGTCCCTGAGCTGGTTGGTGCTACCTTAAAATGCAATTAAAAGGCAACCTAAACTAATTCTTCACTGTTTTTAAATTTAGCCCGATTGCACTGGCATGGTCCACGGGTCTCTGTGTGTATGAGGCAAAGAGTGCGTGTAGACAAGGTTCGCAGCTGGTTCTACACCACTCTGGCCTCTGTGCATAGTTAATCCTTAAGCCAAGAGCTAGTACAGTCACAATCAAAATGACTCAATCCCCATTGCAAATAAGTTTAAATGTCAAAATTTACAGACTTTCAGCTGTTTGCAATGAACAAATCAAACAAAAGCATTTAAAATAGTTCGACACAACAAATGATTCAAGAGCTTTCCCCAAATTCAACTGAAAATGCAACTTGTGATTTCTCCAGTTTGCAAAACAGGTGTTGTCTCAAGCACACTTGATGCAGCTAATCAATCTGAACTGGCTAAGGGCAGAACATTTATGAAATACCTGGAAGATGCAGTAAAAGGAAGCGATCAACAGCTGGAACCAGATTCCCGAGAAGGCAGGTTGTGAAAAATCCTCGAGTGACTGCAAAAGACCTGCAGCAAGACTTGGTGGCAACAAGAAGTGAGGTTTCAGTGAGCACAGTAAGGCGCGTACTAAACGCAGGTTTCCATGCCAGATCTCCAAGACGTACACCACTACAGACCCAAAAGCACAAGAAAAGACAGCTCAATATATATATTAAAAAAAAAAGCCACAGAAGTTTTGGGATTCTGTTCTGTAGAGCAATTAAACAAAACTGGAACATTTCCAGCTCGATAGTTCAGTGCTATGCCTGAAGGAAGAAGAATGAAGAAATAATACTATGTCCATACTCAAGCATGGTGGTGGCTCAGTGATGCTCTAGACCTGCAGCATGTAGAAGGCAAGATGGATTCATTGAAGTATCCGGAAATCATAGCATACCTCAAATTCCACCAAGGCTTGGTTGCAGAAGAAGTCCTGGAAGATTAATCAGGGCCATCACGGTCACCTGACTTGAACCCCATCGAAAATCTCTGGTGAGATTTGAAGAAGGTGCTTGCAGCACACAAACCCAATAATATTACTGAACTGGAGGTCATTGCTAAGATTCCTCAGGAAAGCTGCCAGAAGCTGGTGTCTGGCTATGTATCTCATTTGCAGGAGGTCAAAAGGGTGCTCTACTAAGTATTACAAATGCATGCCATGAAGGGGTTGAATAATTTTGAAACTGGAGAAATAATTATAAATTGCATTTTCAGTTGAATTTGAGGAAACCACTTGAAGCATTTGTTCAATTGCTATTGTTTGATTTGTTCACTGCAAACAGCTGAAAGTGTTTTGACAATAAACCTGATTTTGGAGCAATGGGGGTTCAATCCTTTTTATGTCTACCATATACCTGCCAGCAGTGGTGAATTAGTAAAGTATTGTTCATCGTTACAAATAAACAACAACAACAAAAAAAAAATCACTGGTATATTTTGTTTTACTTTATTCCTTGCAAGTACAAAGAACTTGTTTATAACAAAGGATAAATGAGGACACTGGAGGAAGACTTGTTTTTGTCCAAAAGAACAGTGTTGCACTTCATTTTAGCTAAAAATGGTACTTTTCAGCACTTGTCAGCATGAAAAAAACCCCAAAAAACTAGAAACTCAATGTAACGCCCATACAGACAACCAGACACATTCTTATCTCCATTTTCAACTCCATGAAGCAATGTTCTCGCTCAGGTTCCCCCTCCCACTGCAACACACAGAGCAGACACAGTACACAAGTGCAGACACTCAATCCTTACCAGCTCATTCTCCATGACCCTTTCCATGATTCACAACAGACACGTTCTACACACACATTAATGGCAAATAGTCAAAACACCAAAATGGTAGCCTCACTTCTTTCACAGTGTTGCAAAACTCTGTTTAATGCTATACTATTTACAAGTACATGTATGTCCTCTTGGTCTGGCATAAGATTGGTTCATAAAGTACGCAAAGTATTTCCATATATCGCACAGGATTGGGCAATAAGTCAAGATAATATCAATAACATGACTAATTATATTTCAATATACTTTTCAGAGAAATTGCAGAACCATTTCATAACATTTAAAATGTTTTTAATAACAATTAAATTTTGAATAACGATAAAGCTATTTAATAACAATAAAGAACAAAAAAAAACTGGAAGCAGCTGATACTGATGGTAAAATTTGAGTGAATGTTTAAAAACATAGAAACAAAGAATTTTTTTTTATTTTTAGTTTTTCACAATTTAAAGCATCATTTGTTTCTCTAGACAAACAGGTTTTTTCAAATGCAGCAGTTTGTTAGCTTGTACAGTATCTCACAAAAGTGAGTACACCCCTCACGTTTTTGTAAATATCTGATTAAATTTTTTCATGTGACAACACTTAAGAAATGACACTTTGTTACACAAGCTGTACACTCACTACTTTACATTGTAGCAGTGTAAATTTGCTGTCCCCTCAAAATAACTCAACAACTCAACTTGGGGTTGTTATCATGCTGGAATACATGCTCGGATCATGCTCTGCTTCAGTATGTCACAGTACATGTTGGCATTCATAGTTCCCTCAATGAACTGTAGCTCCCCAGTGCCGGCAGCACTCATACAGCCCCAGACCATGACACTCCCACCACCATGCTTGACTGTAGGCAAGACACACTTGTCTTTGTACTCCTCACCTGGTTGCGGCCACACACACTTGATGCCATCTGAACCAAATAAGTTTATCTTGGTCTCATCAGAGCACAGGACATGGTTCCAGTAATCCATGTGCATAGTTTGATTGTTTTTAGCAAACTGTTTGCGAGCTTTTTGGACCATCATCTTTAGAAGAGGCTTCTTTCTGGAAATGCATGCCGACCATGCAGACCAATTTGATGCAGTGTGCGGCGTATGGTCTGAGCACTGACAGGCTGACCCCCACCCCTTCAACCTCTGCAGCAAAGCTGGCAGCACTCACACGTCTATATTCCAAAGACAACCTCTGGATATGTCGCTAAACACGTACAATCAGAAAAGGCCTCCGCAATGGTCGACCAAAGAAGCTGAGTGGAACCTGTCCTGTTAAACTGCTGTATGGTCTTGGCCACCGTGCTGCAGCTCAGTGTCAGGGTCTTGGCAATCTTCTTATAGCCTAGGCCATCTTTATGTAGAGCAACAATTATTTTTTTCAGATCCTCAGAGAGTTCTTTGAGGTGCCATGTTGAACTTCCACTGATCAGTATGAGGGAGTGAGAGAGCGATGACACCAAATTTAACACACCTGCTCCCATTCACACCTGAGACCTTGTAACACTAACAAGTCACATGACACCAGGGAGGGAAAATGGCTAATTGGGCCCAATTTGGACATTTTCACTTAGGGGTGTACTCACTTTTGTTGCCAGCGGTTTAGACATTAATGGCTGTGTATTGAGTTATTTTGAGGGGACAGCAAATTTACACTGTTACACAAACTGTACACTCGCTACTTTACACTGTAGAAAAGTGTCATTTCTTCAGTGTTGTCACATGAAAAGATATCATCAAATATTTACAAAAACGTGAGGGGTGTACTCACTTTTGTGAGATACTGTACATATAATTTCATGTTGTATTCCAAACTCCATATGCTTTAATTGAGTAACCAATGTGGACTATTCAAGAATTTGCATATCCAAATAAATATTGAAATAAGCACTTACAATACCTAATAACTGCTGTGAACAAATATTCATCCTGCTGACTACCGGCTACACAAACACACATCCCTCTGTTTTTACATGTACAAAAATGAGACGCCCACACCGTTTTGTCAATGTCACCCCAAGGCTACCAGAATGCATTTGTCAACATAAGCAACAGTTGCCTTATCTACTCCATCGCTCAAATTTCTGAAGCCATGATATTCAGAGACGGCAGCTGCTTTTTTTCCACTACTGCCCTACACCCTGCAGCAAAGGAGATAATATATATAAAGAGAGAGAGAGAGAGAGAGAGACAGAAAAAGAGAAATAGAGATCATCAATCATAAAAAAGGTTCAAATGAGGTAGAGTGATGGCTGAAGATGGCAAAGGAGAGAGGGACAGAGAGATGTATAGAATGGTATTGCTGGGTTTTTTTGGGTTTTTTTCCCCCACCGGATTCTGTCGGGCTGTTCGAAGTTCACTGGAAGACTGCCAGTACAACTTCCAGCTTCCCTCCAAATCACATGACACTGTACTAAAAACTGATTAAGGACCCAAACTCCTAATCACAGCACAGCAGAAAAGAGCCCATAAGAACTGTATGTTTCCGCTCCCCTTCTCTCCTCTTTTCTTGCTCTCACCATCTGCACATATAAATGTGAAACTCACAAACAAGCTCAGTTCATCAATAATTCATGGAGGTACAAGGTTTAAGCTGATTACACTATGCATAATCATGCAATCACACAACAACAAAAGCAGAACAAAAAATGGTTGTTGTTTTTTTTTTTTTAAAGAGATGATGAATATAAAAAAACTAGAGAACGGTTCGCTAAAGATAATTTGTGCCTGTCAAGGCATGTTGGAGATCTGGGCCTCAGGTAATGTGTAATGAGAATGCAGGAGTGTGTGTGTGTGTATGTAATGTGTCATGAGAATGTATGAGGTGTGAATGAATGTTTGAGGAACTGTTATTCTGTATTTTTCTTTTGGGCTGTTTTTCTGTAGGAGAAAATTAACGGGTACCTCGGACTAAAATCGACAAGCTGAACTAAACATACCATGAGATAATAAGTTTGAGATAAATGACTAATAATTGAAGCTAAAAGGAAGCTCCAGTAGTCGCCAATGGACATTATGTTGTTTACGCTAGGAAGAAGTCTAGGTGCATCCCAAATCGCATACTTATGCACTGGTTCTATGCCGTTTTGTAGCATAAATAGTGTGAAGTGTGTTCATACTAAAAATTCCAAAAAAGTGCACCTCAAGTACCCCGAGGATGCACTTATTGATACGCAAAAATTAAGTACTCAACGGTTGCAGCATTGCTTACATAGCGGATGAGGGGAGGAGCTCCACAACACTCCAGTGTAAGACAAGACATCTGAAAATAATTCATTTTTGTTGACTGTGAGTATTCTGCTATAGCTATTGGCATCGCATCACATGCGTTAGTCTTTGTTTTCCATCGACTGGGAAACGACTAATACTTCTGGTTAGTTACCAAAAAAACAAACAAAAAAAAAACCCCCAAAGTGTTCCATTTGAGACGATTTTCCCCTTCTAAAAATTCATACACTAGATGGCAGAATACATGTGCATAGAGAATACCATGTCATTTGGGACACAACTTCTGTTTCAAGATGTCATCCAGTCATTGTCCACCATTTCAGAGATTATCCAACCTGCCACAACATCAAGAAGATACAGGTCAAGTGCTTGAGTTAACATTCCCAACAAACATCAAAAGTGGGGGGGTTGGGGAATCTCAGTGATGTTGACTGTGGCATGGTTGTTGGTGCCAGGTTTTAGTATTTCAGAAATTTTACTTATTTTTATTTATTTTTTTTACAGTCTGTACAGTTTACACAGAACGGTGCAACAGGACTATGGTTTGAGTAGCTGTTATGCAGGCAGAAAAACTTGTAGATCAGAGAGGTCAGAGGAGAATGCCCAGTTTGGTTCAATCACTTTTTACAAACATGGTGAGTTGAAAAGCATCTCTGCACTCAACACGTCAAACCTTGAGCTGAATGCACTACAACAGCAGAAGACCACACTGTGTTTCACTCCTGTCAACCAAGAAGATCTGAGGATACAGTGGGCACAGACTCGTTAAAACTGGACAGTTGAAGATCAGAAGAACAAACGAACCTAACCCATGCACTGTTTTTCCAATCTTCAACTATAGAAATTACATTTTCCCCCATTCTGATGATTGATGTGAACATTAATTGAAGATCCTGATTTGTATCAGCATGATTTTACGCATTGTGCTGCTGCCACATAGTTCAATGAATGTGAACATTACAGACAGAGTTAAGTAGTGCAATAACTCATACTGAGGGTTGGATATGTCTGGTTAGAAAGGGCAATTAGGAGAGATTAGGAACAGACATGAAAATGTGGTCTGTATGCTTATTTTTTTCCTGAGTTGTGAATGCAAATCCCGATATATTACACAGCTATTCGCCGAGAAGGAGAATAGGCCTTACGATTACGCAGCGTTGCTGCAAAAACATTACGTCAAATATGAAATGATTGAAAATGTGTATAGGATAATTCTATGTGACGTGTTAAAATGGCATGAACTGGACAGTTCTAATTACAGATGTCAGGGTGCATGAGTGTCTAATTTGTCCTTGGTGAACACTCATGGGGATTATGGGAACATGTGAAATTGGTTAGCTTTCAGAACAGCCGAGAAAATTCATGGAACTAAGCTTGATGCGCCTGGAACACAACCGCGTTGAAAGTAATCGCTTCAGCCTTTACTAGCATCATAATACCAATTTTACTGCCGTAAAATTTCAGGCTTGCTCGGCTATTATCAATCTGTGCGCAATCATAACTGTGATATAACACATGGCCATTTAGCGGGAAATATCAATATAAATTAAATATAGAACAAAATATATATACGTTGTTATGCCTCCATGGAAGAAGGAAACAAAAGAAGGAAGCGTGTCTGTCTCGATCAATTCAAGTCTTGCTAGTATTGTTCATGAGAGAACAGTTCTTTGCTGATCACCGGGGAAAGCAAATTCTTACTTGGAATCACCAACGTGGCCATGAACAGGAAGAGAGGCAGAAGAGCTTTCTGATGTGGCCTCAACTTGCATTGTCGAAACAGCCAGCAGGACCAATACAGTACTGGAAGTACAGGCATGTACGCGTGCATACACACTTCGTTTTCCAGATTATGAGGCTTAAAAAAGAAAAGAAAAAAGAAAAAAAGTTGGTGCACATGCACTTCTTTTAATATGTAGCATCAGTGCCAATGCTGCAAATGTCTATTTTCTCATCAGGCATCAATACTAGGTGAATATGCTGCTAAACCATGTGGGTGTTTGACAGAGAGAGAAAAAGAATGTAGCACAGGTCTTCTGGTATGTCACCGGAAGAGCACAAGGCCAAGCTTTAGGTGTGAATCATTGTGAAGCTCAATATGCTGTTCTTCAGAAAGGGTGGAATGTGCATGAGAAAGCATAAGACAGAGCATTAACACAGCTAAACAGCATTTCACATTTGACACTGTAGACTTGTTGTGTCACTAGGGATGTGTAGGTTTGCTCAAACATGGTTAAAGTCCCTGTGAAGTGCCTTGAAACGTGTCGCATTATTCGATGTGCTGACTAATTTCCACTGAAACGGGAAGTCAGGGCGAGGTGCATCTAGTGGCTCCTCCCGCTTTTTAAATAGCCAATAGCATTTAGTTTAACTCAAGCCTGGGCTAAGCTGTGCTTGACAGTTAGTGCCATGGATTTTTATAATGTTGGGGGCAGGAAATCTGACGAGAAGCCAAAGTGAGCCAGAATGAGGACATCAAAATTGTTGATCCGTAATGATGGCAGAGAGAGATTGTAAATTTTTAATGCACATAGCTACAAAATGCAAAGTGTCATTGTTCTGGAGCACACTAGCTTATAGAGAACCTTAAGGTTAACATTCATACAATTGAATTCATGGGGACTTTAACTCTTTGAGGTGCCAGTGTCTGAGTGGTGGAAATCTCTGTTCATTATGCCCCATATCCAGGCAATAAGAAAATATTGGGCGGAGGGAAGCCACCTCTGGAAATATTATGATCCAGACAGCAAAATTGCCATTGTGTACAAGTTTGAGGTGTGCATCGGGATTAAAAAACATTTCCGTAGAGAGCTGTTTTTACTCTTATGAAGGATTGAGCAGGCAGTCAAATCTGAAGGCTGTGGAACAAATATTCAGTACAACTCTATTATAACTCCAACTAAAAGGGACACAAAAGATACTGCAGTTTGTGGAACAATTTTCTCCACCAGAAGTAACACTGCTGTGTGTACGGGTATGTATGTATGCATGTATGTACGCATGAAACATTAATGTATAAACATTAAAAGAGCCACCACCATATTTAGTGAACATGAGGTACTTCTCCATTTGGCCACTCGAACCATCCTCTTCACAGTGCATTGAGACAATACAGACACGCGTCCAATTCCAGGTTGATTCATAACATTACCAGTTAACTTCTACCAGGAACTTCTTAATTATTGCCCTGATGGTGGAAATGGGCATTTTCAATGCTTGTGCTAGTTTCTTATAGCCACTTCCCATTTTGTGAAGCTCAACAACCTGTTGCAGCACATCACAGCTATATTTTTTGGTCTTACCCATTGTTATTAAGGACTTAATGAATTTGGCTTGTCAGTTACCTCATATGTATACCCCTGTGAAACTGGAAGACATGGGTCACTATGAACAGGAAATTGTTCAACCAGGTGTACGTAAAAAAAATAAATAAATAGATAAATAAATAAATGGGGGGGATACATCAATGGGAATTTACAAATATATTTCTAATCTGAATTCATAGGGGTGCCAATAATTGTTGCACACCTATATTTTACAAAGATATATATTTTTGGATAAACTTGTGCTGTATTTGCAATTGTTTGATATGCATGAGAGCAGAGTATTTTTGTAATTTTTTTTAAACAAAAGATCAAACGGTTAAACAAAGTATTTTTCACAGTCTCTTTGCTATTTACCAAGGGTGCCAGTATTAGTGGAGGGCACTCTATATATATATATATATATGCCAGGTTGTGTGTGCCTCAGCATTTTTTATTTTTTTTTTGCATAAAAACAGTAAAGACTATAGTTCTGTTTAATGCTAGTCTGTATTTTGCCGACAGATCCCATGTGGCAACATACGATCAGTGCAATGCTGCTGGAAAGGCACAACTAAAAAGAGCATCTTCAAAAATGCCATGCACGGAATGCGTCAGTGTATTCATGACATGGCTAGCATATAGTGCTCGTTGTGCTCTTGTTGATATCCAATTGTAATTATTGACTTCACACCATCTCTGTTACCGTGTTACTAATCCTCATTTGTCACTATCTTATGTTAAACACAGCACTGTGACTAAGGAGGAACTATATTTGTCTGTAAAGTGGAATGACAAAGCCTACTTTCCCAAGTGACACTTTATACGACCCAGAATATCCATCCCGTCAGCTCTTTACTTTTCAGACATGGCGAGTGAAATAGAGTTACACACTGTAGATAAAATAATCAGCTCGGCATAATAAAGAATCCTCTTCCTGAAAAACAGAAACTCAAGCCCTACTATACTTGCTCAACACTAATGAAATTAAGCTCAGTTCACATCACCATATTATCTTATTGTCTGTCATTATTGTGCCAAATCTTATTGTGTTTTGGTTTTATTATTTTTCTCTCGTTGACGTACTAGGTTCTATTCAAGCTTTTTATGTCTTTTCGTCCTTTTCTCTTTTTTTTTCCATCTGAAAATTGTGGTGAATGATACTGCACGTGGAGTGAGTAATATCTAGTCCGCATGCCCCATATGCTTGGGGAGGTTTCCGAACATGCACATTGTTCACTCTCAGATCCTTACAGCACCACCTTGGGGCAGATAAAGATAGGCATACGGCAGGGCTTCCCATCTCCGCCCTGCAAGCAAGTCTGCGCGCAAGATCTGTTAGTCAATACTGCAATACTGGTCTTCGCAATGTGAATAATGCAGAAGGCTTCAATCAGCTAATGAGCTTTCCTACAAATCACTGAACATTTTACTGTGTGCTGTCTGATCTTTTAAAATGGAAAAAGTAGATATTATACTTCTGAGATGCGAGAAATTAGTGAGAAAATCATTTCTCAATTCTGCAAATTCTATAGAAATGCCTTCGCCCCTCACGAGAACATGTTAAATTAAGTAGCTTTACAAAGTAACAGAACAAAGTAACAGTTTTGCCATAGTCCCTTCTAAATGGACTTAAAGACCTATCTGGATGTTATGTGTTTCTCACAGGGACGTCAGTAATGAAATATTTGCAATGTGTCTTCATTCCTGCATTCATAGTCATTCAATTTAATTTTTACAGCTCTTTTAACAAACATCACAAAGAAGCTTTGCAGAAATTCAGATGTAGACGTGGACCTTTAATGAGCAAGCCAGAGGCGACAGTGGCGAGGGGAAAAAAAACCCACCGAGATGTAATAAGGAAAAACACTCAAAAGAGAAGCCATCCTCCACTTGGTGATACCAGATAGAGGATTATAAATCATTTCACTAGACGTTCATAGCGAGAAAAGACTGATGGTATTAAATATATTGCAAGGATAAGGAATGTTCCATTTAAGCACACTGTGAGCTCATGACATGTTTTATGATTAGACTTGCACCTCCTAAGAACTGCTGCTGTAGACACACGTTATGGTCTCTTGATAAGATTATCCACTGAAGCAGGAAGGTGAGACTTTCGAGTAGATTACGCATGCTACCTGTATCTCTTAATGTTGTAGGGCATTAAGATCAGATTGCAGGATCGACTTTTGTTTTGACTCCGAGTCGCATTTTCTGTCTAATGGGCTCGCACTAGGACGAAAAATGTATCACGTAATCATTTACCGTGATATTGATATTCTATCGAGATGCGATGCTCAGCCCTAGCTCGCGGTGAAGATGGCGAGGAAAAAAGTCGTAAGAGTCATCACCGACCGTCTATCATTTTGTGATTGCACAACGTAAGCAGAAATTTCCTCGATGCAAACACGAACATGACATGTAGGACTGATCAAAACGGATGCAAAAGCCAAATTATCAGACCTCTAATATTACACGATTAAGGAAAACAATTAACAGTTCAGTCATTTACTTCATTTACAGCTGTAGCGATATTCAGTATTCCAGCACTCCTGCTCGTTTGACATTGCTTAACTTAGAAAAGAAAAGTCATAGATAACTAATGTATTATAGATAGCACTACTCTGTACTTCTACGCACTCATTTTTCTTTGGATGCTCATACCCCACTGTCAAAGTCAACAGCAATCTAATGAAGAACAACTCAATTGAGCATCAACACTGGACTCGTATCAGCGCTCCATACATCAACTGTCAAACTGACATTAGCTTTAAGTGATGATAAAGTGTTGCACATTTTGGATAGAACTCGATCAGAAAAGACCAGACGCACAGGAGCACGCATCATGAATCCATGCGAAATATTAAACTGGAAACGGCTGGTTGTCAGAACAGAATGAACTTACTTTGTAATGGCTTTTGCCAGATCCTGCTCAAAGCTTTGGTCTTTCTAAATCCACGCCAGAGGCCATCTTACAGATTTTTGGTATCTCACTACCTCAGAAGACATTTTTTTTCCAGAGTAGCATTGCAGGCATCACAGGCTACACTACTGACATCTTCATATACCTATCTGAACCCCTGATAACATCTGATATTTTCCATCCAGCCATCAATCCATCCACTTTCTATACCGCTTATAGAACACAGGGTCGCGAAGAGCCTGGAGCCTATCCCAGGGGGTTTAGGGCGCAAGGCAGGGGACACCCTGGACAGGGTGCAAACATCGCAGGACACAATCGCCCAGTTACTAAATACAGACAATTTTGAGATGACAATCTGCCTTAAGACACGTCTTTGGACTGGTGGAGGAAACTTCCAAAAGCACGGGGGAGAACATGCAAACTCCACGCATGCAGAAAAACGTGCAAACCACAGAGCAGATCGGGCAAACAAACTAATGAGCCGGACATTGCATATGTGAAGGTGGGGGAGGAGGGGATTAGCCAATTCCAGCCGTGGCGGAATCTAGATTGTTTGCCGCAATTAAAAACAGCAGAGCTTAAACACTCCCATGTCTCTTGCGTTCTCATATTTCTGTGTCTGCCCTGGCCAAACTGTTAAGGCTCCTTCCACACCTCAGATGTGAGAGATGGAGGAAGGTCTCAATGTTCTCTGAATAGCTCAGTCATAAAGCGCTCTCCCTGGGGCAGCCGTCTGTCTCTCCTTCTGCTGAGACCCGCACTGAAACCCGGCTTTAAAGTGCATGCTGCCAGCGCTTATTGATTAGCTGTTTTCAGCAGAGGCCCCAGCACAGGGCCAGTAAAAGCAGACACCACCTTGAGCCGCCCACTGCATGGCATGCTGGGGGATATGAGTCAGAGTTAAGAAGACAGCAGCAAGAACACAGGAGCAGCTCTGCTCTAAAGGCCACAAACAGACCTGCAGTGGTACTCAACGCTGCCTCTATATACGCTGTTTATACTACAAAACATCACGTGACTACAGAATACCCAGGTCAATTAGAAACAGAACACAAACCCGAGCCCTAAACGTCAACTGGAATAACGCTATCCATGAAAAAGCACAGCATGGTGTAACACAAGCGGGGGGTTTGGGATGGGGGTAAACCCTGTAATGAACCATTAATGAAGCATTTTCACCATCCTATCATTTTCATATTAGTGCATCCCTGTGATTATTGAATAACACAAAGTGAGCGAGCTATTATCCATATTTTCATGTCCGCCCTATGCTCTGTAATAGGAAGACATAAAAAAAACTGGAAATCCGGCTATTTCAGGACATCCAAACAGAATATTTCATCATCTACAACTTTATTCCTTATTAACACGTTTTTTTGTAGTAGCTTCCTCAATCATTATGAACACATGTTGAGTGACTCATAAAAATGAAAGAGCAGTATAATAAATACAGAAAAACCTTCCAAAAGCACCGTGCAGAAGCTGATAGATTACTCTCCACGCACTGTAATTAACAGCACAGCTATAAAATTTCCATGCCTAATGATTCTCATTGTATTGTGGATGAAGAAGACATGCAGTATGAATCAATACACAGCAATGTATAGCAACCTACATAAGAAAAACAGTCCAGTGGGAAGGTGGTTGAAATATGATGCAGCTCAATGCTCTTCTCCAGAGTCTCCCTATTCTGCCATTTGCTCAAAACAAATGTGCATTTTGTTTCTAAACTTGTTTAACTCGGACAATATTTCCCTCCTACGATGTTCTAATAATAAATAGCTGCAAAGCTCTGGCTCCTGACACTTCTGACATTTCAAGGTTGGATATTTTTCCTCTTCTTGCATAACTAAACAAGCCTCCATCATAAAACAGTGTGATCATATTGATGATGCATTAAACTATAATGACGCAAATGAATTCAGTTTCATCTATGCAGATAGTTCAGGAGAAACACACACGCCTACTACACAAAGTGGATCTCTCTATAGTGAACACTTTTTTGTTTCTTTCTTTTCGTTTTCACAAGCCAGGCTTTTAGCTTTTACTAGATTGAGTCTGGTACTTCTTTTACTAAATGTAACCAAGAAGTGTTTACCCTACACTTTTCTCAGTTCTATGAAAATTAGCCTAGAAAGGACATGGTGAAGCGACAAATCTAAAATAAGAGACTGACTAGAATGTGATGCGGTCGCGACTTTTCAGTCCATCCATGATTTTGTGACTGCAGATATGAACGCAAAAATCAAGTAAACGCCGCGGTATTCGGAGGAACTCGCACGTCTTTTTCAATTACTGCAGGTTTTCCGCAGATTTGGGCCAAGACGAATCATGTGATGTCATCACAACGTGCATTCAGTCAAAGCCCTCGTAATCAAGCATTTTTAACCACAACATTCACAAAAAATAAATCTATGAAATCCTGTCCAGAGTGACTTTTAGTTCCAACCTGTAATTTTAATTTTAAAATGCATAAGGCGATTATTATTGCCAAGCCTTATGTGCTTCCCATCCGACTCCAATTGTTTTAATAATTCAAAATGTTCAAGTAAAAAAAAAAAAAAAAGGTCCACAGGCTTCAAAGTTTTCATGAGGCAGCCACACACACACACACACGACATCATATAGTTACTTACAGTTACATTTATACAGCGCTTTTCTAGGCACTCAGAGCACTTTACATAATATTGGGGGCAGCCATAGTGCGCCAGAACACCCACCACACACCAGCCATTAGTGGAGAGGAGAGAGTGATGTAGCCAATTCAGATATGGGGATTATTAGGGGGACATGATGGAGAAGGTTCAATGGGGAAATTTCACCAGGTATACCCCTACTCTTTTACGATAAGTGTCCTGGGATTTTTAATGACCACACAGAGTCAGGACCTCGGTTTAAGGTCTCATCCAAAAGACGGTGCTGTTTTTACAGTATAGTGCATCTGTCAGTATACTGGGGCATTAGGCCCCACACAGACCATAGGGTAAGCACTAGTATACTTCCAGTATAATAACACTTCCAGCAGCAACCTTAGTTTTCCTCAGGAGGTCTCCCATCCAGGTACGGGGGGAGGGGCTCAACCCTGCTTAGGTTCAGTGGGAAACCAGGCATGAACTGCAGGGAGAAATGGCTCTATATAGGATATAGCCATCAAATCAGGTCTCTAATTAAAAAGTAAACTCCAAAATGACCCTGAGAGAATGAACCCAAAACAAAGAAGGAAAGCCGTGCTGATAAAACACCCTCACGCTCAGTGAGTGAAAAAGATGGCAGTGGTGTCCAAGTGAAAGACAGCAGTGTTGAGCATCACAGAGAGAGGACTAGCCGAGCATGAAATTAGAGCCAGAAAGGGAAAGACAGGGAGAAAAAGACAGACAAAAAGAGATGGCTAGCTCCTGGACTGATCTCATGTCATCGGTCACTGTCCGTGCTGCCACCTTGTGGCCTATGTAAAAATAATTATTACTGTATTTCACTGGCCATAAGCTTCCTCATGTTCAAAACGTCTATTATGATACATTTATTCTGGATAACCGAAATCAGAATTTTTTTGCCCATTTAAATGCTTTAAATTCAGATTTAAAAAGCAATTGTAGAACGTCTTTTTGCTAAATGCAATTTGACAGTGTTAAAGTGTTCAGAATGGACTCGTAACCACACCCCGTATTTGATTTTTTTAATTAAACCTTCACCACAAAATCCACTGTAAATAGTTTTATTGGACTAAAGTTAACTAACAGAATACGTGAAAGCACAGATGCGCTGCAAGGATGTTTTTCCAGGAACAGAATTTCACATTTAAATGAGACTTGGATATAAAAAACGTTTCTAATGGAACTGTAGGCCCAAACTGGCACGCTGAATATTAAGGGGAAAAAAAGAAAACAAAAGCACTGCACTGATGAGTGACGATGCAATAAAAAGCAAATGGCATATACATCAGACTGATCCTATTATACAGAGAACTTTGAGGAGACAGAGGGAAGGGAGGAGGTAAAGAGTTTAGCCTGAGGCAGCTCACTCAGAAAGACAGGTCAATAAAAGCAAATTATGCAGCAGAGAGATGTGATCCTGTGTCCTTCTCAAGCCTCAGACAGAAAACAGCCTCAGACCCATACTGCTATTACTGATAAGCTGAAGCAAACGGGCAGGAGGGAGAGACTGGGAAACTGGGAGCTGGAGGACTGCCCCTGTTATTCCTATTCATGCCGATTTCCGTCATTACGGTTTTCACCATGCACTCGTCTACCTCCTGATCATGACGACCCATCACCTACTTCCCACGAGTAGCAACTTGCAGAAAATAGATTTGAGTTCATAGAAACACACTTGCTCTTGATAGCAAACACACTGGAAGCATTTTGTTTTCTAGTGAATAGTTATTTAGATTAATCATTAGATTAGTCAATATCCGTTTCTTCTGACACTACACTAAATAAATAAACAACACACTACCATTAACCCAAGCTAGACAGTAGCTGGTGGTAAAGAAACATTCACTTGGTAACTTGTTAATAAAGCATGAGTGACAAACTGGAAACATACATGTACAGACACAAACAGACAGATCTGCCAGAACATTAAAACCACTGTCAGGTGAAGTGATTGACATTGATTATCTCCTTATAACGGCACCTGTCAACCTGTGAAGGGGTAGGTTAAATTAGGCAGAAAGTGAACAGTCAGTTCTCGAAGTTGATGTGTTCGAAGCAGGAAAAATGAGCACACGTAAGGATCTGAGTGACTTTGACAAGGGCCAAATTGTGATGGCTAGACACTGGGTCAGAGCATCTCAAAAACAGCAGGTCTTGTGCGATGTTCCCCGTATGCAGTGGTTAGTACCTACAAAAAGCACTCCAAAGAAGGACGGTGCCCTTTTAAAGACATTTACATTAAATTGCATTGCCTGCTGCTAATGAAATCTAGAGATATTTCACTCGACCCCTATGTCTTTCAAGGGCCCATTTAACAAGCCACACTTGAGCTGATATTGTAAACACTCCTGACAGTGTCAGGGAGTCCCCTCAGATGACAATTGCCAGGGCAACGCAACAAAAAACATGTTAAACAATACCAGGGTCACTGTGGCAGTCCTCTGCTGCCTCCTAGTGGCGACGCCAACAGGAAACTATAGGATCCAGTGAACAGATTATTGTGAGGAAATACTCAAATAGAATAACATTCATAAACATTCGGTCTTTCCTAATATTCTTGTGACTGTTACATCAATAAGAGCTGAACTGCTAAAAGGTGAATGCATTTTATAAAATGGGGGGTGGGGGGGGCGTTGGGCACGGACAAGGGAGAAGCAGAAGGCTGACTAGCAAGCTCCTCTAACCTGCTGAAGCAGGACAAAAAACATTAGCAGACCCTCATTAGGTTTAACGGTGCGCCTGGTGAGAAACATTTTAGCACTCTGTTCCGTTCTCCTCCCCAGAAACTGCTCCCACATCCATTCTCGTTCTCCTCAGGGAGATTATACAGCATTTCTAAATGCTAGCAGACATCATGAAGAGGCATTTCTGCTGCGTCCAAATCCAGAATCCAGTGCGTACTTGACATCTAAGCACTGACACGGTACAATGGACAGAGCCAGATACCACAGACACATGTGCAGACGTCTTTTCTGTGTTCAGTACGGCTACAGTGTTGTGAAGCTCGGCAGGTCAGAGATCTGCAGGCAAGGAACCTGATGCTGATGGCTGGATAACGTCATTGACAATAAACTGGTCTGTCTTTCAGCCGTCGCATTGAAATCTACAGTGAGTTTGTTCGTCCTGTTGGCAACCGGCTTTGGCTTTCTGCTACAAGAATCTCCAAATCACCCCTGTTTGCAGAGTTAGTGCTGATATTAATCAGTCTAATAATAGAAGGGCTGTCTGGAAATTCATTGAGGTTGGTCTAAAGCTGGCAAACAATCAAAAGCAGCATGGCACTGATAAAAGCTTACTTGGTAGATACCGTGTGAAAGTTTCGAACAGCTAAGTACGTTATATTACTAGGAAGTGTACAAATTAACCTTTTGGAGGAGTAAATTATTTTTTAATAGAATAAAAAGAAGGAAAAAGAAAAGGGAAAAAAACCCACAAAAACAAGCCCTTGTGCAAAATCGGATTTTTAAGCCATTATAAAATGGAGCAATCCAAATTCATATTTAACATTTTTCCTGCACATCTGAGTCTTTAGCAGCCTGAGTGGTTGTTAAGAACTTCCTATTTCAGTGGGATATAAATACAAGAGGACACATCAGGCCAAACAGCCTTAGTCATCAACATGGAGACGATCAGAGTACACATTCAGTAAGAGAGACAAAATGTTTTTCACTAAAATAGCTGTTAGCCACCTCCAGGCCATCTATCTATTCAGAGGGTGTGCCGAAAGAAAGCCTGCGTGTTGTTTCTCAAACCACCAACGGCAGCTTCTGGAGTTTGCTAAAAACACTGGAATTTTGATTGGAGGCAGTTTTTATAGTCAGCGACGACACAAATGGAGCTTTTATGGTGGCAGATTTAGAGGTTTTTCCCCCCAAAAAAAGCTGTGGGAATCCTGTCAGGCATAAGAAATTCAATCATATAGCCAGAAAAAATAAATAAATAAATAAATAAATAAATAAAAAGAAGTTTACCTCTAAATCTGACTGTCTGTCATGATGCGAAGACTGGATCAACAGTGAATCCAGAAGGACAAAGACAAAATATTTTTTTAAACCGATTCGCTGTTCATCAGAATCTTACAGACGCCATGACCTCCACCCTACTATAGACTGTAGAAAATAATCCACAAGCAATGCCCACGATCTCTACATTTTCAGGAAAGATTTTGCGTGAAGCGTTAGTAATGTTTATCTTTAAAAGTGATATCAGTGGAACTTGTGATTTCGCATTCATTAAAAGTATTACTATGCTTTGTGAACACTGATTTTCCTTCTTTTCAGTTATCGAACATGTAAAAGCCAGAATTCGTCATTTCTCAGTGCAAATTCAAGCTCATTTTTATCTTTTAACAAGGATAGCAATAATTATGGAGGCTGTTACGATATGAACACTTTTTTTTTTTTTTTTTTTTTTTTTAAGTGTTGCCAAATTCTACTCCATCCGTACAGAATTTCACAATTAGTTTGTGATTGTTGTGGCCAAAAATGCTTGATTATTTTCAAAATTTGCGATGCAAATTTCAGCCCCCAAATTTCACATTGTTTTGCACGGTCTTCCACAGTGATGTTTGTTGGGAAATGAGACCTTTTAGCTGTACTCATGTTCGACGCACGTGAATCGAAGACGCCTTCGAGGACTGACAGCGTTGTGATGACTTCACATGACGCGTCTTGGCCCAAAACTACAGAACATCTGCAGTAATTTAGAAAAATTGCAAGCTCCTCTGAATATCGTGGCGTTTCCTTGATTTTGCGTTCATTTCTGCGATCGTAAAAATATAAATCGCGGAAGGACTGCTTAATATTATGCTGAACGGCAACACGGTTGAAACCTAAGCATCGTGTTGCTTTAATATTAATGGCAAATTAATCTGAATAAACTTTTACCCGTAACGGTGAAAAGTGTACGTTCAGTACATCGCTGCTCAGACCAGAGTGAACATTCATGAAGCAGTCACATTCTGGGGGCTGACATCATTCCATTCTCGAGTTCCACATTTCTCTAAACAAAAGTACAACTCACGTAACCAAACAAAACCTGGCAATGTGAATGTTCTTCCACAGACACAATAAGCAGAGCAATATTGACTTCATTGTTAGCACGTTATTGGCCTCCGAAGTGGCATTGAAAACTGAGTCAGCAAATGTGCAGCCTAAACCACAAAACCATGCGACTGAGTGACAGATCCGAATTGAGCTGGTTCTCAATAATAGCAAACAAGCTTCCAACACAGTGCCATGATAGAGTCTCGGCAAAACATCGGCTTTAGTAGCTGAAACAGTATGTGATTGCATTATGTGCTGTCTTCACATTGAATAGATTATACTCTGAAGTAATACTCAGAAAACTGCAGCGGCAAACACAAACACACAGCTTTTAGTTTTGAAAGCAAAACTGAAAGCATTTAACCATCTGTTTTGTCAAGAAACCCATGAACCGAATGTGCTGAAACAGCAGGGCTCTGACATAACTTGAAATATTTTATTTACAAACAGGTTCTTGTTTTTTTAAAGAACACTGGCAAAGCATTCTAATGAAATCCAGGCACACATCCAGTCTAAGATACGTTTGTAGATGGTTGTGCAATTGTATACAAGTTGCATGCACATCAAATATGATGTATTCCCATACTGCACACAGTCACACTTCAATATCAGCAGGAAACTGCATTATAGCATTCCATCCACATTCTATCTAATTTATTTTACATTAAAAACATGTCAACTTGTAACACGTCTAAACCAAAAAACATCGACCAGTCTAATAAGATCACAACTGACTGAGCGTGAAGAGCCGTACACTCCAATATAAGCATGTTTACTGAAAACATCTTTTCGCTCACTCCAAAATAATGAAGGACAAGAGGAGATTAGAAGTGTCAGTACTCAGAACATACAGGTTTGAGAAATGAGTCTGAGAGAACCAAACATTCTCACACCCCGCTATACCGTGCTGGACATGAAAGCACAAAGATAGTAGGGATTAACATTAAAAGGCATGATGTTAAAGCTGCAAAACATTTCAAGCATCTTTGCCAGGGCAGCTAATTACCTTGAAAAGAATCACTTTCAGCAGACACACTGAAGCTGCAGCTACAAAGGCTGCATGATTTTAAGCTATTAACTACCACGGAGCGACCACTCACGTAAATCCCTACTCTCGATGTGTTCTTTCATGTCCAGCGTGGTATAGCAGTGTGTGAGAATTTCGCAAACCTGTATGTTCTGAGTACGGACTGTTCTAATTTTTCTTCTCATCTATGTGTAGTAGCAGCTCAGTAGTAGCTCATTTGTGGCTCAGTGGCAGTTCAGTGGTAGCAGTGGCGTAGTGACGGTTCATTGGCGGCTCAATGGAGGCAGTGGCGACGGCTCAGTTAAGCCGGCTCAGTTAAGCCGGCTCAGTTAAGCCGGCTCAGTTAAGCCGGCTCAGTTAAGCCGGCTCAGTTAAGCCGGCTCAGTTAAGCCGGCTCAGTTAAGCCGGCTCAGTTAAGCCGGCTCAGTTAAGCCGTTAGATTTCTGACCAGACGTTCTTGAGTTCAAATCCCAATGCCGGGCCCTTGAGTACAGCCTGCAACCCTCAACTGCTCAGTTACATAAAATGAGATCAACATAAATCTTTCTGGATAAGGGCGTATGCCAAATGCGACGCAATGTGTGCATTGAACTGAGGGAGAAGTATCTTGCAAGGTTTAGGTCCACTTGTCCCCTGAGAAGGAATGATCACTCCAAATCAATACAAAGTTCTTCTGACTGTTCACCTTTAGTCTATTATGAAACATAGATGAAACCCAGCCACAGGGACTCACTGAATGGTTGGAGTATGTAAATGATGTAAATCATATGCTAGAACTTTTGCAGCACCAGATCTCAACTGAATTGAGCACTATTGGAGGTTAGACAGCACGCTTCACCACCATCATCAAAACACCAACCAAGGGAATATATTTTTGGAGGAATGGTGCTCATCCCTCCAATACATTTCCTACATACAGAGACCTTTTCTGACAGCTTGTGGGGGCCCAACACCTTACTAAGACACATTGTTAGTTTTTTCTTTATTTTGCCACATTAAATTGCATCTTTTTAAACTGAAGGACAGGATGTACTGTGCTGTATGCAGATTTGCTAACTTTTACCAACCAACGTGAGCTCAGGTGCAGTGCGTGATTTTATGCTTCAGCTGAAAGCACAGTGATCATGTTTACTTAGGCAGTAATGTTCATCGGATTTGTTTAGTCATTTTATGACTTTTACCATTTACCAAACTACCATAAAGATAAAACAGGACATTGTCGTGTACTTGCCCTGTTCCTGACTATTCGTAAGGCAATTAGCACGGTTCACTTTAAAGGTGTGGCAAAATGCGGGCTTCCTGTTGAAGCAGTATTCATTTGAATTGCTAAATGATCCGTGTCACTGATCACAGTAAAAATCAAATGATTTACTGCAAAGAAAACAGTTTTTCATCTTTTTTCTTCTAATTGCGCTTGAATTTTACGTTACATTAATCAGCATTAAGTGCCTCCATTTTCACAACATTCAGAAAGAGAAAGGGTGAACACCAACATCACGTCATCTCCAGGTGCATAACCTGGCCTGGGCATGGGGGGGGTCATTTTTTTTCTTTAGCCCTGAATAATTCTCCACTTGGAGTGGTTAATCACTACGTCACTGAACGTCAGTAAAAGAAGACGGCTGTGTTGTAATTTTGTATCTTCACTGAATGGAGTGTTGCATTTTACCCACAGTAAACATAGGCAAGACTGATCAGACACCGTTTTACATTTACAGCGTTTGGCAGACACCCTTATCCAGAGCGACTTACATTTATCTCATTTATACAACTGAGCAGTTAAGGGTTAACAGCCTTGCTCAGGGGACCAACAGTGGCAAAGATTTGAACTCACGACTTTCTGATCAGAAGCACGGCTTAAACACTGAGCTACCACTGCCCCCGATTTTACAGGAAAATACGTGGAAATACTCGTGTCTTATTGGCTAATAGTTCTCCATTCTGCAAAACACTAGCTCACAGTCAGTTAGTGTGAGGGGGAAAATGGATATACATTATTTTTGTACCAGTAAAGGGGTTGAAACTGAACCACTAACATCCTCTCACTCTGGGGCAAGAAAACTAGGTGTGTAAATGCCTGTAACAGTTAGAACTTATGTGAATCTGATAAGAGCAGAGCACAAGGACAGCTAACATACTCTGCATGTCACTGTAGCAGTTAAACCCATACAGTAATAGCTTAGTTATGCCTCTCCTTGGCTAGCGATACCAAACTAGCCGAGTCTCGTGTTAGGTAGCCAAAAAAGTTTTATATTTTATCTGTCTGTGGTAACACCTGAGGTAAGTTCAATGATAAATCCAACTTGTGTCCAGTATTCACATTTTTAAGCAGTTAGCCCTCACATTCCAAAAATACATGGAAACCGTCTATTTAAACTATTTTTAAAAAGTGTTTTTTGATGGAGAAGAATCTGGGCTCAGCCCTGGATGAGTAAGTCCAGCTAACACCCCTGGCCATTTCACCTGCCTAGATTTGTCATGCTCAGTACTAAAACCGTGGCAAAATTAAAACGTGCAAAGCATCACGTGCTTAAATGTAAAGTGAAAAAACTCTGCTTCCACAGAAGAAAAAGAGGCTTGACTTTAGCCATGTCAGCATTTTGGCAGATACACAATGATCACAGCAAAAAAAAAAAAAAAAAAAAAAAAAAAAACACCACACACAGACTTTTTTTTTACTCTAATATAATCCATTTCCCCATCTGCACCTGGAGTTTGTGTGTGTGTGTGTGTGTGTTTCTTTGCTGATGGAAGATGATTATAGACAGGCAGTAGAACACAATGCACCTCAACTCTTTCCAGTTGTTAAATAACCGTGCATACACTGCTACCCTCCGACACACCCACACCAGGCTGAGGCTTAAACCCACTAATGCTTGCACATAATTATGAAGAAATTACTGCAGTTATAACCCCAGCATCACAGAAATACATGTCCTACTCAGAACCTCAAAAAAATGTTCCGGTACTCATTCACTGATACGCAGTATTACCTGTGATTTTCTCCTTAAATGTAGAGATACGCAGGCGCATGTTTAATTCTGTGACGAAGAGCTGTGGACTGAATACTCATCCCTAGTTATTAAACATTAGCGGTGTTACGATATACTCTGATATTGGATTCGGTTCATTAAACAAAATCTGAACAAAGGAAGATTTGGACTCTTGTATTCCACACTGCATTGATGTAGTAATTCATGCAAGAGGAGCCCCAAACTACAGTAGGATTGAATGCATAAAAAATATTCGACATTTCTGTACTATAAATTCTTTATTCTAATATTTTGAGATACTGGATTTTTATGAGCTGTAAGTCATAATCATCAAGATTAAAACAAAAATAGGCTTGAAACATTTCACTTTATATGTTACTAATCTAGAAATTTTTGAGATACACCTGTGTATGGAGATGATACAGAATCATCCCAGACATGGTGCAAAAGGTGCATAATAAATCATACTTTCTGTATTCGAATGGTTAATCAGATATTGGAATATACAAAAAAAACTTTTTTGTGTTGTTTTGGGGGGATTTTGTCTATTATACTATAAAATAAAAATTTTGGGGAATACATCTGATAAAGGGAATTGAACTAAAGTCTGTTTTAAATGCGTCTTGGGTGCCTTCATGTCTGCATTTTTATATGGATAATCCATATCTGGATATATACACACGAGTGTAAACAGGGTCTCCAACAGGACTCGCACGCTCCTCATTATTCTGCAATCAGGGACACAGCATCCTGTTAACCATACGCATATATTTGGTTAAGCTTTAGATAGGCCCCAGGCTCCCTGCAACCCTGTGTAAGATAATCGATACAGAAAATGGATGGATTGATCTTCTACCCTGCGTTTTTACCAACCAGAGACCACGATCTCGCCGTTTTGTTTTCTATAGGCACATAAAACAGATTTATGAATTAACAGGACAAAGTTCACCTGGGTAAAGTCACATGAAGCAAAATAATCACTAATTGGAACAAAATGCACCTCCCTCCAGTGAACTGGCTTTTCCACCACAGGGGTAAAGTTTATTCACCGCTTTAATTTTAAAAGCAGAAAGTTGTCCAGCGTCTAGTGATAAACGGATAAACTGTAGATGTTAGCAGCTCCGTCAACAGTTCACTCAGAATTGCCAATAGTAATGAATGTATTCAGACTGACAAAAATTTTAGCGAGTTCAGCAACCACAAACAGCAGAAAAACACCTTTAAAAAAAATATATATATATATATATATATATTTTTTTTTTTTTAAATCCCTAGCAAACTTGTCATTTGTTTAGTGTTATTAATCAAAACAACGAACAGCTGCCTTCACTGATGTGTAAAAAAAAAAAAAAAAAAAAAAAAAAAAAAAGTGCGGCTAGAGATGAGAAAGCTGTCAATGTTCAGCTATTCAGAGAAGTCCTTCAGGCTGAGCAGTCGTGTCTGCTCTCCGTTCCATCCACTTAAGGTTAGAACCTGTTGACTAATCACTACCAGTGTGTGCACATTGTACATTGTGTATGCTCTATAGCAAAGAGGATGAGGGAATGCCAGGCATTTCCAGGTCGAGTACATACTCTGAATGCAATCTCGGTCAATGTCAAGAAGGGTGAATTTATTCAAAAGACCCACATGCAGTGAATTCAGGTCTCACCGTATTTAAAAAAAACAAAAAACAACAACAAAAAGCCTTCAGGTTTCCTTATAAAAACGAGCAAACAAATCAAGTAGTGCTAGGCATAAATTCTCCAAAGGGCAGATGTAAATTAGACATGACCACTGGCTACATCCTCATCCACATACTTCCTCACCAAAGTAGAATGCTAAAATAGTACAGCCGCATACTACTGTACTGTTGTACTATTTTGACACATAGCAGTATGTGGATTTGAACATACTCATGGTTACACTGAAACTCATCATTTACGTGAAAAAAAAAATCTACTTGAGAACCCTATATTGATATTTTAAACTGGATAAAAACTTGATATGTAAAACACAGATAGGATGAAATCTGCCAATCAACACATGCCTGTCCAACACACTGTCTAAAAAGTAGTTTTTACCTTTTATTCTCCAAAATGTACTCATTAGGCTTAAAAACAGAGGATAATCATAACTTCTAAATTCTAGACTGTAATCTTTAAAAATTTCCTGTTTGCTAGTAAGCAAACTAACATTACGCTAAACATGGTGTATCATACTAAAATTAGCCGTGTATGCTAGTAAGCAAACTAACGTTACACTAAACGTGGTGTATAAATACTAAAATTAGCCGTGTATGCTAGTAAGCAAACTAACGTTACACTAAACGTGGTGTATAAATACTAAAATTAGCCGTGTATGCTAGTAAGCGAACTAACGTTACGCTAAATGCGGTGCATAAATACTAAAATTAGCCGTGTTTGCTAGTAAGCAAGGTAACGTTCCCTATTTCATGTTTTTTTTTTGATCGTTTCCAAATTCAGATATTTATTCCTAATGTTGTGATCATTCTTACAGTAGTACTCCCAAGGACAATTTACATTTGCAGTGATTTCATTGCTCTAGGGAACAATAGATGAAATATGTGACACTGAATTAGCTGCTTGCCGATTGTATGATTGTTCTTGAGTTTTTCTAACAGCTAGTTATTCATGCTCATTAATAAAAGTATTCAGAGGAAAATTCGGTTTGCCTGGTTTCATCTAGAACCATGTATTTCTGTAAAATTTTGTCCATTTTGTAGATTTGAATAATGAATTAATTAGGGCTGCAAGAACCAACCACAAAATCAATATTAATCGATAATTAAAATAATCAACGACGAAATTCATTATGGATTAGTTGGGTCTGTGGCATCACTAAGGAAAACCCCCGTCAGTGACGTCATTTCATGATGGTGAAAAACAAACAAGATCACCAATATTTCACAACCAATAATTTTTTATTAACTGAGAAATCCAGAAATCATCCTCATGGATAATCTATGATTCATTACTGAACCCTGGCCAGCAGTAGCATTAAGCAGCATTTAAACCGGTGGTGTTCGGCGAGTTGGTTCTTTCTAAGGTGAAATCAGTCAGTACCTTACAGCATGAACGTATCTGCCCTGCAGTGTCACCGGGTTTATGCTAATTGCTAGGCAACAGGAATTGCATGAGGAATGTAAGCCTAAAGCAGTGCTCATCGATGATGTAACTTGGGACAGGCGTATACACACGCCTTCAAAAGCACCTCCAGCACCCAAAAAGACAAAGCAAAATCCAGAGCAAACAAGTGTGTACAAAAGGGAGAAGCCAGGGGCAAGAGTACAAGTATACTGGCAGGGTAAAAACCCTGTGGATCAAACAATGCTCGGTTATATCTGGCTGAACATTGCATTGGCTTGCAAACATGAAATACACATGGCATGCACTCCACCCAACACAGTACACCCCTTCCTTTATCCTTAATCTGGCAGACATCATCGCATCATCCTGTCCTTCATATTAAACAGTAGTAATCAGCACAGCACACAGACAGCCCTGTCTCAGCTGTTTACACACGATATGCTAACTACGAGAGAGAGAGAGAGAGAGAGAGAGAGAGAGAGAGAGAGAGATTAATGCCTACCGACCACACATTTCAGGACTGAAAATACTGCAATTACTCCTTCAGGACTAAAAAGCACACAGAACTTCTGATGTCACTGAAACAGTGCAGCCACGGAGCACAATTACACAATTGAGAACATATACAGGAAGGAAAGTAGGAGACAATGTAAGCAGTGAGGCATGTCTGTGCTACAGATACCGGAGAACTCATTTGTGTCAAGATGGAAACTGGGTGAGACAGAAACCAGAGCTAGAAGGTAGAGACAGAGTGGGCAAACTGAGGAAACCTCTTACGCCACCAACAAATAAAAACACAATACAATAACACACCAAAGAACAAAAAGCCAAACACTTGTTCAAAATGGCACAGGATTGAGACTGCGGTCTTTCTCTATTTTAAACACATTTTTTATTTTTGTCGCAGTACGACACCAGCCATTGACCCGGACATTCAGGACAAGCACGTTTTATGCCTGGGATATTCAGTTTTTATTCATTAGTTACCTAGTTCAACAACCGGAGAATGAAAATAAAGCACACTTCTTATTGAACATTAGTATGAATCATTAAACATAATGCAGATTAAACAGCATGCACCAAAGCTGAAATATTTTCAATAAGGATGCAATTCTATGTGAGGACAATGATGAAAATAGAAGTTGAAAGAGTCACTAGTTAGATATTAGAAAATAGTTCACACATGAAAATGACCTGTGAGAATGGGAAATAGTTCTCTGGAGAAATTTAAAACATGACTCTAATATTAACAGTAAACACTAGAGATGCACCCATACGAAATTTCTCAGCTGATACCGATACCTGATCATTCAGAGTGATATGGGCCGATATTCGAACTTTATTCTCTCCATTTCAGCAAGTTGTTTCACAGTAACTGGCCCCAAAACAGAAAACACATTACTCTAACATTTACACACGTACTAAATTCTGAAGATTAAAGTAAGATTTCTTAACTTATTGAATGTTATTAATTCATATTAACAGAAATAATTGACTGAATTCTAAAAAACCTCCTGTTAGTCTCACATTGACTCACCACAAACAAAATCATTTATATTTCATCACCGACATCAAACTGGAAATATACAATATAAACTTTGTTTTATAATAACATTAACTGGATATGAAATATACTACTCTACAAATACATTTTTCTGCGCAATATATAGTTTTTTTTTGTCAACTCCATCCATCTTCTACCGCTTACTCCTTTTCAGCGTCGCAGGGAACCTGGAGCCTATCCCTGGAAGCATCGGGCACAAGGCGGGGTACGCCCTGGACAGGGTGCCAATCCATCGCAGGGCACAATCACACACATTCATACACTATAGACACTTTAGACATGCCAATCAGCCTACAATGCATGTTTTTGCTTGTCAATAGTGTACTGGCGCTTTAATTCAGCTCGAGCAGCACGGCAAGAAAAAAAAATAAATAAAATTTTATATATATATATATATATATATATATATATATATATATATATATATATATATATATATATATATATATATATATATATATATATATATACACACACACACACACACACACACATGTACATACATACACACACACACAACGCTGAAACTCCCGCTTCACTGCTGCAGTGTCTGGTGTAAAATTTTAGCACTGTAGAGCTTATAGAGATTACAAACTGCAGTTTTGTCGTTATTCCACACAGAGACATCATCTTTACACACAGCACGAAATCAATGTTTTCCCGCACTCTTTTGATTGACAGGATATAATTGGCCCTGATCATCGACTGTTTCTAAACTAACCTAGAAAAGTGCCTATAATCAGTATCGGCCGATACATCTGTGCATCTCTAGTAAACACCAACAATTGTTGCAACAATGGACGCACATCAACGTCTAACGCACAACAATGTTTACACTATGTTTGATGTTATTCCAGCTGACTAAACCAAATTTTCCAGGTTCGTCAATGAACTTGACGAGAACACCTCAAACACTGCTTCTGATGATCGTGGACCATATGGAAAAGTGAGATATCTGAAAAGTCGCATGAAGAATTATCAGCCAAGAATGTTCTGAATATTTAAAGAGATTACGGGAGTTATAACGTCCGAGCCATTGCAACAATATCGGCCCAGCTATTCACCCGAAACACCGAAAGAGCTTTTATGGAGGAACCTGTACACAATATCCAAACTCTAAAGTCTAAGAGTGTGAATTAAGAGATAAGCTCCTCACAACAGATGAGGAGTTATGAACAGATGTTATGATGTGAAAATGGGCAACACATGAAGAGGAAGTATTAGCAAGTAAGGAAGTGACTGTGTCCTTTTCATTGTCTCGGACTCTGAACGTATACGATTACATGACAATTAAAGACTTCAGCGCATCCCTGGAACTTCAAGTAAAACTCCATCCAAGAACACGTTAAATATGTTTATACTGACATGTCGGTGATGTGCTAGTGCTTTGAGGGTTGGTGCTGTATCTTCGTTAAAAGTTAGTATGGGTTTAGTTCTCTGATGTCACAGGAGGACAACGTGGTTAAATAGTAGAAAAAAAAGATTTGACGCCATGGATAACTGTCAGGTTTTGCGTAAACAAAAAAGCAAGAGCTTATTCTCTCACTGTCATAATAATAATAAATACAACATAAAAGTAGTGGACAAACACTGGAATATTAGCATTAAAGTTGAATGCTGATGTATTTGAGCAGACTAAATGACTTAAGCTGTGCTGCACCATTCTCTTTCGATAGACACGAAGCAACCGCTACACCACTATCAAAACAGCACATGTAGGAATCAGTTAAAGTCCCTGAGAAGTGCCTTGAAACGAGCAGCGTTCTTCGATGTTTTCAAGTAATTTCTATTGAAACAGGAAGTCAGGGCGGGACATATCAAGTGGCTCTTCCCAATTTTTAAACAGCTAAGCCGTGCTTGACTGTTAGTACAATAGATACCAGCCAGAACGATAAAGTGAATGAATTCAAGCCATTACATTCTTAACTGACTTACAGATGGGGAAACTCAATAATTAAAGGCATGTGCTCGAACAACCAAAGACCCATGTTTGCTAATGAGATTCTTCAACAACGCCAACTTTAACAAAGCAATGTTTATAACATTGTGCGAGAGACATTTCCGATTCTACAGAGCATTTGACTGGACAGAAACTCTGATGACAAGCTGAAGTGTAGAATGATGTCAGCAAAATTGTTCACCCGTAACGGCGGTAGAGGTAGAGACAGAGAGAGAGAGAGAGAGAGAGAGAGAGAGAGAGAGAGAGAGAGAGAGTCTCTTGTATGTCTTGAATGCATACATCTTCTAAATGTGAATTTGATCACTGTTTTTGGAGCACACTCGCTCACAGAGAACCTGGAGGCTAATGATTATTAATGCTAAAACTTCCGTTTAGATTTCATGGGACTTTAAGTGAAAATGGATGTTAAATCTAGAAAACAACATCTTGGAGGTCATTGAAGATCATAATGATGAATGCGTGTCGTTCAGCGTGGATTTCCTCGTTAAGGTCGAGACTACATGCCTTGTGCATGCGCGGTATGAAAGCCACACATCAGGTGTTATTATTATTATTAATATTATTAAGCACTAGCTCTTGCTCCTTGGTGTCCCACAACCGACCACAAACACACACCATGGAATGCAATACAGAAACGAGTATACTTTTTTTAATGTCACACACCCACACACAATAAAACCACAACTAATCTGTGTTCCATGTTGAAATATTCATGAAATCCCATGATACCCAAGATCCATCAAGATCTCGGCGCTGAAGCACGGGCGTAAAGGCGCATCACAGGCTCATCTTACTCTCCGTTTAAATAACCCAGCAGTGCACAGAAGATCCCAAACCCTGATATCAGACCACTGCTCATTTTCCACACATGAACAGTTTCAAGGCATTTCTTCAGCTCTACTTCACCCATCAGTTCAGAGTGAGACGAGATGACGTAGTAAACCTCGCTTACGCAATGATGACGCATTACTTCTGGGATTATAATTATTTATTTATCCTTTTTTTTTTTTTTTACTTTAAATCCACACCCAGCTCATTTACCTGTGCTGACAGCGAAACAATTACTTACGGACACGTAATGCTGAAATAATAAAGGCTGTTTGTTGAAGGGCGCAATAGCGGCTCGTCTCCATTCCAGCCCCGGTGAGAGTGTTCGCTCTCCGCAGTTAGCCGGAACAACGCTGGATCAATGACAGCTACAAGTGTAGCGTCGCTATTATGATATTATATTATATGATATTATAGTATACACAGACACGGCTGTGTGTGGCTAAAAGCCGCATACTCTGCTGCTACTGTGTGAACAGTATGTAGCATGGTTTAGTAGAGGTTTAAACCGAATCAGTGACTAAGATCGCCTCGGAATAAACTCGGGAGTCATTCCTAGAAATGCGGAAAAATGTCCGTGTGGATGTTGGGGGAGATCTCGCTGCTTTCCCCGCGAGCAGCACTCACCTTTAGCCTCGCAGTCGGCGCAGTATTTGTTGTCATCCTCCCGGAGCATTTTGGACAGGATGGCCTGATGCTGCTCATTCAGTTTCTGAGCCTTCTCCCTCTCCGAGCGCGTCGTCATTTTCTCCCTGCTTTCTTCCTGACGTTTCGTTTCACAATCCGCAACCTTTCCCCAGGATCTCTCTCTATCTCTCGGTCTAATTTATCGACACTAAATGGAAGACCATCCCCAGGAGAGAGAGACAGGGAAAAAAATGAACCACGTTTAAACAGACCCAATTTCCAGCTGTGAAGTGCGGGGTGTCTAGAATCAGTGGAATATGGCAGATGGACTCGACAACCCGGAAGCGGAAATGTTCGTCCGATGAATGAATGTCGTTTTGTTTTTTTTTCAGCGTAGAACTCGTTGTAAACAATTCGGTTTGTAGTTTGTGTATCGCGTTTGTCTTGTGTTTCACGAAGAGATTTGACCTCAATAGGTAACAAGGCTTAATTACATAATAACTACAAGAAATATTAAAATTGTTTTACGTCATCATGTATGCTTCTCAGTGATTGGTAGTTCTTTCTGACGTAAGGAAACTAGTAAGGATGGTGATGGTGATTCCTAAAGAATGTGGTGGGATGAAAATGGTTTTTGAAAAAGTTAAGTTGGTTGAATTTGTTACTTTTCTCATTAAGAAGAATAATCCGTGTATTCAGGCTCTTTTTCAAAGGGATTTTGTCCCTAGTCCTGCTAGTGTAACTTCTTGAAATGACTGTTGATGTGGATTGAAATTTGGAAATTACCTCAAATATTTAATCACAAATTAAAATGAAATAAAAAATTCGTTTAAACCCATTTATAAACATTTCTCCTGGCAATTACTATGTAAAAAAGCTAATTTGAGGCAAAAATTCTGCCTCTCTAAGATACTCTTTTTATACCCAATCATGTTACTGACCTGCTGCCAATTAACCTCCAGCTGTTTATTTTTAGTAACACTTACTTTTCCAGCCTTTTGTTGACCCCCATCCCAACTTTTCTGAGACACCGTTGTGGCCATAAAATTCAAAATTTCCTCGTTTTCCCCCCTTAAATTGGTTTTCTCAGTTTAAACGTTTGATGTTTTCTATGTTCTATTGTCAATAACATATGGGTTTATTAGATTTGTAAATCACTGCATTCTGTTTTTTATTTACATTTTACCCAGCGTCCCAACTTTTCTAGAATTGGGGTTGTATAATATTATGAAAAAAAGGAGGTAAGGAGGACTGGTAAATTATCATGATGAATTTTGAGATTCTGACAAGAAGAAAATGGAAATGTAGTTTTGAGACATCTGCTTACTTACGTGACAATTTCATCTCCTGATAGCGATACTATGCTGTACATATAGTGTACTCACTGTCATTGTGCAATAGGTAAAGAGAACAGGAACTTATTTGATTCAGAGAGAAACATTAAACATCAAATATATTGCCAACAAAACAAGTAGAAAAAAAAGTTTTTGGTTAGTAGAAAAATACTGGAAATTTGGCTTTCAGCAATACAGGTGATGAATGAGGTCCACAACATGCACCTTAGTTAAAATACAGAGACTCTGAGACAATTATTTTTATTTATAGTTACCTTGTGTGTTATTGAATCAGCTCATAAAGAATTCTGTGTCAATGCCAAATGTCATGTTGGCATATTTGTTTGTTCTTTTGTATATTGTACTGTATATTTGGATTAATTGCGATCAATGAGGAAGTTTTCAATTCTTCACAGTTCAGCAAGGACAACAGTCCTTTCATTCATTCATCTTCAGAAACTGTTTTTTTATCTTGGTCAGAATAGTATTTAACCCAGAGTGTATCCTTTGCTTGGGGCGGGTACACACCAAGCTGGGACATCAGTCCATCACAGAGAATCATGCAAAAGTAAAGGAATTAACATATAAATATATATATATATTTTTTTTTAAGTCAGAACGTTTTACAAATATTATAGAAAAGAAAGTCAAAAGCCATTCAGCTTTATTCAGGTATATTTAAAAATTTGTTTTTACTGACATTCATGTTTTACGTTGATGCAGTCGGTTTGTCCACACACTTTATAAGCAAAAATACTTTTTTTGAACAAAAATAAACCAACAGTAGTTCAAGTGCTAGTACACAAGTTACACGAGTAAATGCAGCATCTGCCATAATGAATAAATTTGGTCACCTTCCCAAAAATTTATTACATGGTTCGTCTGCATAACAATACGCATCCAATGAGATCAATACACTTGCAGGATGCGTACATGTTAACATTCACCTAAAAGTCAATACAGCGACCCTTTCTCTCCCAGTCTCCATATCGTGTTGGCTCAGGACCTGTCGGGCCGCCTTTTTCTTTTGTGCATGGATTCACATCATCTGGAAATCCTGAAAGGTAAACAAACAGGCTAAGATTTCACATACCGTATGTAGGGCTGGGAAAAGATGTCTTCAACATACTTAGTCATCTCATGTTACACGATACACTACAGTGCATTCAGGAAGTGTTCAGGCTTCTTCCGTTTTCTCTGACTGTGCTTTATACTAAGGTGAATTCAATAAATTTCTTTCTTATTAGTCTTGCAAATATAATGCATAATTTAAAAAAATTATTTTGTAAATGCATAAACAATAAAAAAAAGTAACTAGCACACTGTCATGTGTGTTCAGACACTATGCTAAGAATCTTGAAAATTGAGCTTAGATGCATCCCATTTGCACTGATCATACGTGAGTTTCTGCACCTTGATCAAAGTTCACATTTAATAAATTCAGCTAATTGAACCTAATCTTGAAATCTACATCAACATGACGCCTGGAAGCTGACGATGAAAATCAGAAAAAAAACAAGCCACAGGCAACAAACGAGTTAACAGGAACTCGCAGAACTCTGAGACAGATTATTTATGGGGAAGAGAAACAAACATTTTCTGCAGCTTTGCAGGCCTTTAAAAAAAACCCCAGCAATTTCCATTACTCTGAAATGGCAGATGTTCCGTCAGTACTGGATTTCTCTGCATTTTTTGTTATTGTTGCGGCCAAAAACGTTTGATTTTGCGACGGCTTTTGTCAAAACTTGCAATTGAACTTTTAATAGATTTCTTTGCTATTTTGTGGAAAACTACTTGAGTTGGTGAAATTGTCTTTCACAGTGATGTTTATTGGTAAATGAGACCTTTTAGCTTTACTCATATTCAATGCACATGAACCGAAGAGGGCTTTGACTGAATCCATGTTGTGATGACGTCGCATGACGCGTCTTGGTCCAAATTTGCGGAAAACCTGTGGTAATTCTGAATGATTGTAAACTCCTCTAAATATTGCAGAGTTTTTATTGATTTTGTGGTCATTTCTATGATTGCAAATATCCTAGAGGGACTGGATGTTCAGAACCACTGCGATTCTTCTTAGAGCTAACTGTCCAGCCAAAAGGGTCAAAAAATGTAGCTAGAAAACATTTTTCTATACATCACTCAACCAATCAGGCTTTTAACATAGAGCAGCCAAGATGGAATCTCAGTAAAAGGCACACAGCAGTTTGACCAAAAAAAATGCCTGAAGGACTCTCAGTGAATGAGAGACAAGACAATTACATTTGGAGGAAACTATGCACTGCTCATTACAAGGTCAATCCCATTGCTGTGTTTTTCAGCAGTGACGAATGGAAGGCTTGTCAGGATCAAGGGAAAAATGAACAGATCAAAGTAGAGACATCTTTAGGAAGATTGGGGCACATGTTCAGCTTTGAAAACATTGTAAATGCAGTGCAGGTTTACTAAAAGTGTCAGCAACAAAGTAACATGGCCTTTAAAAACAAGATAACAATAACCTTTCATTTAGAGCTACAACGTGCAGGATTTTTAAAAATATATACAATTACTGAGTCAAACATACTCTATAATGCTGACTATGAGCTGCTTGTGAGTCATCCTGACAATCCTGTAATAGTAATTCACAATCAGTGCTGTGTCAGGTCTGAAATAATCTCAGCCTCATATACGCAACAACCATGTGTTTTAGTACACCTGATGTGTTTTGTACACTTTTCTGGCCAGAAAATGTAGGATATTGAAGAGCAGAATCTGTCTGGCTCTCTGCAAGAAGTCACTGGACTTTAAAAAAAAAAAAAAGAAATTCACAGATATCAGTCGTGTATCCAAGGAATCGTACAGCACCATGGCAAATCAAAAATCTTTTATATGTGTTAATTCATAAATGTTTTGCATGCTTTGGGCAATTTATTGGCCTTTTTGTTTGTATTTTTTCCACTTCCAGAACACATTTATATTAGCATTGATTTACTAAGGTTTTGATTAAATCCATTCAGGTGACTGAAAGTCAAACAGAATGATAACTACTTAACTCAATATATGTATTAACTTTGATAATGATGTGTTGTGAATTCCACTGTGCTCTCTCTCCCCTATCAATCACAGCGACACTAGCCAGTCATGGGCATATGTGAGCTCATACATGTAGAAGTGGGCAGATAGTGATTTCCAATTGTGCCCCCCGATGTTGCATGAGCAGCAGTTCGAAAAGATGTTTCATGAGCAGCGGTTTGAAAAGATGCTGTCAGCTGGCTTCACGTGAGTCCTCCGAGGCACGTAAAGCCAGCTGACAGCATCTTTTCGAATAGCCTTCACACTGAATTAATACAGTCTTTTGCCATTTATGATATAGAAATCTCTGACAGTGTGTACTGACAAATTTATACTATGACTTAAGAAGAAAAAAAGAAAACCTTACACCCTAAACCCTGTGGAATCTCTTGTATAGGATTGTTACAGTGTCATGGTTTCATGATCAGATCAAAATCCTGATGAAAATGCATTTCCATCTAATTTTTCAATATGTTGTGAGTTTATCACAATAATGATGATATTACGTCATCATATCGCGCAGCCTTGGTTTAATCACTCTGATGGCATGCAGCTAGTTTGCTGGTAAGCGCAGCTAGACACTTATAATGGTGCATCAGTGGCCTACTTTTAAAGGCGTCTGTAGTTTTTGTGTCCTTATCATCCGTGTCGAACTTCCCCAGAGGCGTCTTTGCCTTGCGGAGGGGCTTATTATCCTTTCTGGTTGTGTAGCCTGCTGTCCTTGAGCAAGCTGCAACACAGAAACGACAAAACGCATAGGCGCTAGTCCAGTTACACTAGTTCAGGTGTTAACGTTAACTAAAGCTAGCTAAGTAATTGGTGCAAACACCTCCGGAAATATGGCTAAGTCAAGATGGATGCATCAGTTACCTGTAATCATCGACTCTAATAATAATCCATTTTTTATCAAACATTTATTGTTAAAAGAACAGAAACGTAAAAGGGGCATTATGCTCAGCTGAAACACTGACATTCAGCACATTACACAAGTGCCCCAGTGTTTTGGCGCACGAAAATGACGTATATTGTTCGCCATCAACTAAAGACCCGCAATGTATTCAAGGGTGGTAAAGCAGCGCAATTTATGCGCAGGCGTAATATGCGCAAGGGTCAGACTGAGTCTGTTTAACTCGGTTAATTTATCAGTTTCTGGATTTGAACTATATTTAAACTGACAGGAAATATAATGAAATATTAAACACTTTATGCAAATGCAGAGGCCGTCCACTTTGTGATAAAAAATAGCTACAGTAAGAGCTGTCCTAATGTTTTCCAATTAACCATTTTTGAGCTAACGATTTTAATGGTTAAATGACGCCATTATATAAATTTAAACTAGTGTGTGTTTCATTTGGCAGTACCTCAGTTTTTTCTCATTTAGTCACTCTTTTATTTTCAGTAACCACTTTATGCAGTTAGTGATTTTTTTAATATATTTTTTGTACGTTTTATTGTCTTTTTAAAAAATAAATATGTGCATGTAGCTCACCTTTAAATCATTTCTTTAAAGCTAGAAGTACAGTAATGATATTTATGGTCCAATAATGTGCCACAAATCATTTTGAATCAAGGTACACTATATTCACATTTCAGTTTGAAAGATGTACCCTTAATGATACCACATTATTTTCACACTTTTGTGTAATAAAATGTCCAGCATCAATTAGCCTCTTGCAGTATAACTTAACAGAAAACAATCCACCAGTCAAGGATTTTTTTTTTGACCTGCAGAAAAACATAAATGCAAAAGAGCTATATGCCCATTTGAGTACACACTCAGAATAATTTTAAATATTAACGGTGGTCCATGTTGACCCTCATGGGAACTCTGTACACTGTAAAACCAGATAGTTCATTTAACTAAAAACATTTGAGGAAACTGATTACCTCAAAATTTTAAAGTTGATCAATCAATTTGTTTAAGCCAAATACACTTAAAAATAACAAAAATTTAACTCAAACTTATCTTAACTCAATCTTAACAACAAAAATAATTTTAAACTACAAAGTTTTAGTAAAAAAATTTATATTTAAGTTTATTTGGCTTAAAGAAATTGATTTATCAACTTAAAAATTTTGAGGTAATTAGTTTCCTCAAAATGAACTTAAATGAACTTATCCGGTTTTACAGTGTAGAAGATTTTCAAAAAAGAAGAACCTTACAATTGAGTGTTTCATCATCAGAAAGGTTTCCAAGTAATTTATGAATCTAATATCTAAATAACTCTTGATGAAGCCTTAGTGTTATTTTTTCTTAGATATTTATCACATGGTTTTTATGGGTCCCATCTTGTATTCCCTCATAATTACATATGTAATACTAAGCATTAATATTTACCACACTCTCCTTACAATAGGAAATAGGAAATTTTATTAATAACTGTTAATAGACAAAAATGACAGTATTCTTTGAAGAATATGCAATAATATGTTTAATTTGTTTGAGTGAAACAGTATCACTATGAACTTTTATGTAAAGGGATGTATATATAGCCTACCACTCATTTTGTTCAGTGTTCAAGTATTTTATTCACATATGATCTCTGACCACCATATACTGTACTGCAGTGTACTTAAAGAAAATGTAGAGGTAATATACATTGTAGCATAGTACATTAAGTTTCCAATGAAAACAAATAAAAAAACTTTATAAAAACTGGTTTTAACCCTTACAGCTTCATGCTTTTTGTTCTTTCTTTATTTAAATTTTTTTTTTTTTTTGCACAGCCGATGAAGGACATCATCCATAGTTCCATGGAAAGTTGGAATGCAGCTATTTGCAATGCTTGTTTCCTGTATAACTGCATTACAGCTTACCCTTGTGGAAAAATGGAGATCTGAAATGTTAAATATTTATTAAAGCAGACATAAACCTTTATGCTGGAATATTGAATTCTTCACTAAATTAAAAGTAAAAAAAAAAAAAAGGGTTGAACCAGTCTTTGTTTGCTTATTTATGGACATCTCACCATGGCTACGGATTTTTCTTTTGCTTGGGTTGCTGTTGGTTTTCCTCGTTTCCGATTTCTTAATATTTTGTAATTTTTAAAGGATACATTTAATGCACTGGAGCATTTGGAATGTGCTGATGGACCTTAACACGATACTCCTCTGGTATGGCCATGGAAAGTTTCAGACACACTCTCACATCTGCATATATTTAATATTACAAACACACTGTTACAGTCCCCATACAACCAGGAGGACATACATTTATCATGCAACCAAAACAGTCATTCACTCTGAAATGAAATCCAATATCTATCTAAAATTTGTTTTGCTACCGTGTGTCAGTATAAAAAGATGTTTCTTTGAGTAAAAAATGGAATAAAAGTTGAGTTCAGTGTTTAAAACTTTATCTGAACAAAGTAGTTGAATGAAAAATGAATTTGACACAATAATATACAGCTGTTTTACTGCAAAATAATATATCCAGCTGTAATTAACGTTAAGTCAACAACGAAGAGAAGACGCTTGGTATTAAAATATGGTTGGTTTCAGATAACTATCTCTGATTTATTTCATATGAAAGCTATGTTGAGGAAAGTATGTAATTAAGCGTAGCGTGCTAAATAAATGTAAAGTACGTGATTGCTGTTGTAGCTTGTTTTGTCCATGAATATAAAAAATGAAAACCATAACATCAAGACCATGTTCTATCAAAACTATACAGAATTACCGGATTTGTTTGGTAGGAAGTACCTCCAGAATAAGTGCTTGAAACCTTCTTGAAGTCCATTTTTTGTTTTTTGTTTATCTTTTTTTGTTTATTTTTTTATGTTGTTGCAACTTAACCCCAAGGCTTTGTGTAATTTAATCTAAAATGTAGTGGAGAGTAAAAGTGCAAAAATGCTGTATATATAAAAATATAGCCTACTACACGTGTGAGTACGCCAATAAAACCCTTATCTTACAAACACCTGGTATTTAGAATAATTCGCACAGTTTTCGTTCAGACTGGAGACAAGAAGAAATAAAATCTCCTGCAGGCTAACACACAATAAGAGAAACAGTTGGTGGAAAAGTGACGCCGGGATTATTAAATAATATAGAGCTAGATCTACATAGATGAGCCTAGAAAAGGGAAGAGTTGGTGTTGCTAGTCGCAGGTGGAGACGCTGCTGATCTTGTTGGTGTTATCAGTCCATGGCTGCAGGTTGTGCAGGGCGAACAGGGAGCTGTTGTGCAGGCAGATCGGATCCGGAGTTACAGGCTGGTTTAGAGTCTTTTGAAAAGCTTCTTGTTGTAGCTGCATTAATAAGCGATTTGCCTGCTGCCGTTCGGCCTCTCTTTCCTCCGCCGTCTGCCTCCTGAACACACGGCACAAATAATAATAATAATAATAATAATAATAATAATAATAATAATAATAATAATAATAATAATAATCAGCAACAACAGCAGAAGGAGGAGGAGAAACAATAATGCCAGGGGATCAGAAGACCCAGATCGGAACGTGTTTATAATAACCCTGACGCTATGTATTCAACCTATTTAATTATGCAAACTTTTATTCGGTGACTTACTATGTAATAACTCAGTAAAAATAAAAGTATAATACTCAAATAGAAAATAAAATAAATAAATAGATACATGAATAAATAAATGATAGAAATTAGATCTAGCCTATTTAAGTATTTAAATAATTATTCAGTGATGAGTTCTGCAATAAGAGATAGATAGATAGATAGATAGATAGATAGATAGATAGATAGATAGATAGATAGATAGATAGATAGATAGATAGATAGATAGATAGATAGATAGATAGATAGATAGATAGATAGATAGATAGATAGATAGATAGATAGATAGATAGATCAATGAAACACCCACAAACACACGAATAGCCTAAATAGCCTATATAAACAAATAATAAACCATGTATCTGCTTAAAAAATGTGTTTCTCCTCGATTCGAAAATTCAGGGAACATTATTGCTTTATTATGTAGTTTATTTAACGTTACTTTACTGGCCTACTAATTTAGCCTATTTAACTTTATTTATTTAACGTCAAATTTATGTAAAATGTTGTTATATAAACATGTATTCAGTGATTAATTGTTCAAACGATCCAATAGCTAGATGGCTAGATAGATAAGAGCGACTTCCATTTTAAGACAAATGCATTAATTTACTGTTTACATTCAATATCTTGTGCCTTCTGTGCAAAATTCCACTTTTATGTAAACATAATGTTTGTCTTTTAATAAAATATATCATTATAAATACAATATAGCCTACTTAATACTTTTTTTAATCCTGAAACATTTATGGTTCCATCTTTTTATTTAAACTATTTATTAAATACAAAGCCGCTGTTTGTGAGTAACTGGGTTAGATCTATGGGTTTTCTCTCAAATAAAGTTTGCAAATAAAGGTGAAAATACTGCATTCAAACACTGACCCAGTTACAGATATATTTCTAGAGCTTTCTGCATGAATGTCAAATGATCGTTTGGTTGCAAAGGAACCGAACCAACAGGGTCAAGACAAATCAGTGCTTACACTCTATGAATACACATGTTGACTTTAAAGACAGAAAATACAGGGCATTAAAGCTCACCTCCATTTTGTTCTTCTGTTCTGAAACCATGTTTTGACTTGTGCATCAGTCATTTTAAGTGCTTTTGCCAGAGCGGCTCTCTCTGCTGAAGCCAGGTACTTCTGGCGGTGAAAGCGCTTCTCCAGCTCGCAGATCTGCAGGCGCGTGAACGACGTCCTCGGCTTCTTCTTCTTCGGCGGTGTGCGGTTCTGGTACGGGTGACCTATACGGCGTGTTACAGTGAAGGGTGAGAGGGCCACTGGATTGGGAAAAATAGGGCGAAAGCAGGCAAGGAAAAATCAGCAACATGACAAAGCGAAGCAGTGAAGAGAGCGGGATTTCCAACTACAGCATGTAGCACATGATAGACAGCATAAAGGTGACAAGAAAAATAAACAAGATGCAACAAATAGCCATCGCTTCAGGGCTACATAAACCTAATCAAAGCGCCAAGCGGTATTTGCCTGTAGTCCATAAGTTGAAATATATATATATATATATATATATATATATATATATATATATATATATATATATATATATATATATATATATATATATATATTTTTTTTTTTTTTTTTTTTTTGTAGGATTCTTAAAGGATATTCCTAAATGAAGTCTGTTAAAGGAAATTTTTAAGGCTGGTCGACGATCTTCTGATTAGTCTACAACGTTCATTCAAATAGGCCTAATATACAACAGGCGTCATAATATCAAAATAATAATCCCATATTTTAATAATAATCCCATATCTGAATAATAATCTCATATCTTCTTAATAATTTATCACAACGGTGAATGTGTCGCTTTAGAAAATCTGCTCTAGATTTGCTAGCTCAATACAAATATATATATATATATATATATATATATATATATATATATATATATATATATATATATATATATATTATAAGATGAATTTAATTAACGTGGGTTGTTTAGTGATAAGGAAATAAATGTGGTTCGAGTATTTATGTTTATTTAAGTCTTACTGGAGCATTAGTAGGCAATGTTAACTAGCTACTGTTACCAAGTTGTGTAGTTTACAGGCCAACTGAACAAACATGTCCTATTACCTGGCTAGGAAATTTGACTTTGGGGTTTTTTTTTGTTTGGTTTGGCATAAAAGATTAAAATAACGTAGCGGTTTAAATGCAGTAAAACAACAACATAAAATACTTAAAAAAATAAAATCTTAATGTCACACGAATTATGACGTTAAAAGATAAATAACAGTTTTAGCGTTTCAGTACAGATCATCAGTATTAAAAATAGAAAATAGAAATGATAACAGACTAGCATATTAAACGAATTTTCGATATTTTAAACATAAACACAACAGATTAATTATGCTTTGCACAATATCTACATTTGAATATGTGTGTATTATATTATATACTTCTAGTATATTAGTTGTTAATAATAATAATAATAATAATAATAATAATAATAATAATAATAATAATAATAATACAGTATATATTATGTTAGAATATAAACCAGGTGTTGTGTTATATTACCTGTAAACCTGTCTTTGGTATACCTCCTGTTACTCTCCATCCACGGAAATGTTAATCCGGTGAGGTTGTTCAGAGTGCCCATGCCTGCCATGTTGTGCACCGTGGCCCCGCTTGTTTGAATGGAGGAGTGCATGCTGTTGAGTGGCCGGTGTGCGGGTACACGGATCACCCCGGACGCGTTCAGGCCGTTTCCGTTCCCGTTCATGCCAATGTTCATGTTGTACGAGCCACCGAGTGGTGCAGCGCTGCAGGCATTGCTGTTGTATCCGCCGGCGTTATTGCCGTTGTAGTTGCCCGTCATGGTGTTGTAGGCATTGCTCACAATGCTCCCCAGCCCGTAGTCCAAATCCTGCATCCTGGGGTTAGAGATCATACAGCTCCCTTGCTCTGCATTGTTGAGAATCTGATCGATGCCGAAGCTGATGGAGTCTACGTGTGTGTGGTGGAGATGTGCTCCTATGTTATGATCCATGGTCCCGAAGAGGCGCGCGCTCCCAGAGCTCCTCCGCGCCGCGCCTGATCCCGCAGCTACAGGAGCGCGGCTAAATGCTCGGATCCTCGCTGTCTCAAAACCACGAGTGCGTGAGCATGTGTGAGAAACACTGAACTTCAGCCGTTTGTCGTTTTCCCCCTACCTCCTTTTTGGCTTGCCGGATGGAGGGAGCCACAGGAGCATCAATCAAAATGCCAAATAGGCCGGGTAAGCTTAAACCAGAGCTTTCAGGCTTCGGCACCCAATTGGCTAAAAAATAACGACGATTCCATTATAGAAAAGACATAACAAAGGTCACTAATCCCCTCTCTCTCACTGAGGCGACTACATAGCGCATTTGTATCCTATTTTATAAGCAATACAATATAACCGCATTCTCTGGCATCACCCATAATTAATAAATAATACACTGAAATATGACACGTTATCAAATAAGTCCATATACTAATATTAAAAGTATTAATAAGAGCAGTAATTTAGTATCAATTTGTTCCTCAGATGAAGCCTAAGCTTTTCTTTACGTTTTACAGAATTTGGATAGGATTCTTCTAAATTCCACTTTTCTGCTTTTTTCGTTGTCTAGATTGTGAAATAATTAAATTTTAAAAACCTAAAGTAGGTTTTTCATAATTCAAATTTACCAAACATACCAAAGAAGCCGACATTTTGGACTTTCATGTGTTTTTACAGCAATCCAGTGTTTCGGTAGCCTATAAGATCACTGCAACAACTTTGCACGAATTTCATTTTATTGTAACTTTTGCTGTTCACCCTTTCAGCATCTGACTGTGGATGAAAGTCTGACTCTTCCAGTGCAAAGGCTATATATCAGGTCATATGGATGTGCGCAATGAAGTAATGCAGCAACAGCAGTTTAGTCTATAAGTAACATCCTGTGTTAAAATTCAGGATATCATATCATATCATATCATACTCATATTTTGGTTAGCATAATTTTCTTTCTTATTTGCTGCCAAGCATACAAAACCATACAGATAAAAAAAAATACTCGACCCCCAACACACACACACCCCACCCCCTACGAGCTATGGTAAAGTTATGATTTGTTTTTACACACTGCAGTTCAATCCAGTATAGACATCAAGCTATGAGTGATATAGATTAGCCTACCATTTTAGCAAAGTCGTAGTCTTAATCACCAATTTTACAGTGGCTTTATATTAAAAGACGACGCTTTTCTCAAAAGAGGATATATGGAGCCATCAAATCCAATGAAATATTAAGCCTATTAATTGTAATATTAATAGATTATTATAACCATTATAAACAAACTATTTAGAAACCGGAGATCAACTCGCCTAAATACATATTTAAAGTGGGAAGAATAACCTTGCATAAACGATGCATACACAAAATACATTTTTAATCCATTTTGAATTGTGAAGAATAACCTCTGGCTTGCTGCCCTAGCCTATGGATAAAGCTTTAGAGAAGATTATTATTTAACATGAGGTTCATTAGAGTAGCCTATTCATATTAGATGAGTCTCTCCATTCAGACTGTCCAATTAACCATCGAAACATTCATCACATGGGTTATTTCACTATAAGTGTATCTACACTCTCAAATGAGCTTTAAAACGACAGTAGTAGGATTAATTCGCCTTTGGTGCAAATCGGTACAAATAATGAAAAACTGATTAGTCGTTTATAAGTTTAATTATGATCATTATTATAATTATGCGCACTAAAAACCACCACAAGAAGGGACAGGGGCATCTAATCAATCCCAGTTATTAATGAGCGGAATGGTTGCTGCCCTGAACCTATAATGAAGCCCAAAAGAATATTAGGATCCTCGTCAGAAAACAAATTGTGGGATTTTCTTTCGATGTTTAAAGCATTTCCAGGTCTGAGGTGTCTGAGCGCGCCGCCGCCGCCGCTTCCACCCGCTTCAGTCCTCCCGTGCGCGCGCACGCTCTGCTCACGAGAAACGTGGAAGACGCGCGGCCGAGGTGATGACGCGGTTAATCAGGTATATATATCAGGGTCTATTTCCTTCCTGAACTTCAGTTCAGCGGGTTAAAGGATTCAGCGCGTTACGTCCTTCCGATTAAAGTCCTGCGGAGAGGATTTGGTTTGGTCAAGGAAATAAAACAACGTTCACAAATAACATAATTATAATACTCTCATATTTAGGCTTTCCAGTCTAAAAGTGATGTGTAATAAATGACTTCTTGTGGCTTAGTTTGCGTGTCTGTTCAGACGTCCTTATATGCGCTGGCTGCTGTTGATTCTTAGTATCGTTTCATCTCTGTTATGAGGACTGGACTGGGGTTTGAAAAATATAGGTAGATTTTTTGGCAACTTGGCTATTTGTGACTCTTTATAGGTTATCTGCGTTCTGATCAAACCACAATTTGTCATTTTTACATAATTTATGTGAAATTCATCATTTAAACTAGGTCTTAAACCTTGAGTGTACAATTTGGTACACCAACTAAACACTGGATTCTTCATGGAAGAGCTTCTTCCTGTGAGTAGTATTAATAAAGTTAAAGCGTATTATTTATTATAGGATAGACTTGTGTAAATGTGGAGATGCGGTTGTAAAGTAATGTGTCTTTAAATGTTGCGTTCAAAGAAGACTACATTAAAAACGTGCTCTTTCAAAAACAGCAGCGGCAAAAAGTTAGTCCAAAGGGCTGATCTGGATCTTACTGTGTGTGTGTGTGTGTGTGTGTGTGTGTGTGTGTATGTGTGTGTGTGTGTGTGTGTGTGTGTGTGTGTGTGTGTGTGTGAGAGAGAGGGAGGGAGAGATATAGATCTATAACTTTCATTAGCATGGAAAAAGTTAGGAGCCATTTGGTGGGGACATAATAAGATTCTAAATACAATAATACTTAATAATTAATAACCTCTTTATCGTGACTAGTGTCACATTCTCTTGCGTCGTGCTCAGTATTTCCTTGATAGGTTCTGGAGCCACCATGATCCTGACAAGGATAAAGTTGGTACTGAATATAAATGAAAGAATCTCAACAAAGCCAAAAATTAGATAGCTAAGTGTTTTTTGGAATAATAAACCAATTTTATAAGGGTTTGGAGATATACTGCCTATATAGTTTACATTCATATATACAGAGCTCTGAGTGCAACTTCAGGTTTGTATATATTATATTTAAGACAGTCTTTTTTTCCCCACCTCATGTACTGGATTTAGAGTATAAACCTCAAACCCAATCATGCAATGTAAATTTGCCAAATGTTGGATTTTACACTACAGTGCAGCTGTGTTACTTTGTTAGTATTCCAATGTAAATATGGAGTGTGCAGAATTAATAATTTATAAATTGTCCTTAAGGTATATATATTTTTGAAAACTGGAATGTCTAAATTGGTAGATTTAGATATGCCATATAATCTTGTTTGAAATACTCCAACAGCTTGTGCTATTTAGTGATGGGTTTGATACACAGAATATGCCATCTCTTTGGACTGACTATAAATGGAACCAAGAGTCCCATATTCACACTCGGTAATAAATTAGAAAGTACAGTGTATTAATTATGCAGGTCAGAGGGGAAGAGACCAGGTATTTCCATCTCCACCCCTGCACAGAAAACCAGGACAGTTTGGACCTGAAATTACATAATTAATACATAATTTTCTACTGGAGAAAATTACTAAGAAACATATAGTAATATAATTCACATTCCAATTTTATTAAAGAATGGATTAACCTGTACACATGGATCTTGCTGTACAGCAATTTCTTTGAAAGTCTGCTTGATAAAAAATTGTAGAATGTTGGTACAAATGTTTTAATTATTTTAAACACATTTATTTACCTGATTGATCACATATGAACTAGTGATAATTCATTAGTCTAACAGCAAACAAAAATAAATCTGTAACTGAGCAAAAAAGACCAAAAGAATGAGACATTTGCTGATAGTTAAGTGTTGTGATTAGTTGGAGTGCTGAGTGACACATTCTCCATTAACATGTTGTGTCTTTCTTTCAAATGAGTCTTTAACTTGACAACATGTTAGTCAAAATATAGCTGGTATGACAATGTCATTATCAAATTAGATTTTATTGCTTGATATGCTAATAGATACCATTATTTTGGATATGTTAGATACATGTTTGATATACATTAATGATGGTTAAATGTAAATGTACTTGTCAATTTAAATCGAAAACTTTGTAAATGGAGATTTCCTCTGTGTATCCAGGTAGACCAAGACATAGCCTACTTCTGTAGATCTACCCTTATGCATATACTGTATGGTAAATATAATGAATGACACATTTATATTTTATAATATTACATGTTAGATTTTCAGATTTGGTAACAAATGCGCAATATCTCTAACACATGAAAAAAATATTTGATAGGTTTTAAATGTAATTCATTAATATGTGGTATCTGTTAAGTGAGGCAGCACGTTAAGACAATACTGCTACACAGAATATTACAACATAATGACTGCAATTTTAGACAAAAAAGAGAGCAAGGTTCAAATAAAAAACAATTCAAGCTACAGTTTTAAACATTTAGGCCTATCACCAAAATGTTTACCAGCATATTCAGGAATTTTTTTTCCCTCAAAATATGAATCCTGAATTGTTACAGTTAAACTATTTTATTTGCTACAGATGCAGTTTACGTCTAGACTGAGGGTGTTGATGCTCAGGGTGTTGATGCTGATTCTCATCTGTGAGCAGGTCACGTGTGCTTGAAGAATTGACCTGTTCAGAACTGGATCTCTGCAATATTTTGACATGGAGTGTAGCAGGAATGACAAATGTGACAAGGAGAGTTTCTTGATTGTCAAACTTGATTGTCAAACTGTTATCAATAGGTTTGCTTTCCTTTTACATTGCTTTTCACATAGATAAAAGCATTAACTCCCTTTGCAGTCCCACTTTGAAGGATATGCATTTCCAGAGGTTGTGTGTCATGTTTGTAATGCATATGAGAGACAGATGACTCACTAGATGAATTAAAGCACATATTTATTGCCCGAAGTCCAACTCCCATCTCGCACGAACACATGGGAAGTCTCATCTTTTCCTCCCAGCACCATGTGGACTTACTCCTGGCCTGATAGGAGACTTGACACCCATCACAGCGGAAGTTGGTCCTCCCCGCTGCTGATGGTGTGTCCGTGCTCTCAAGTGCAGGCGCATCCTGTCGCCTGGCTTATTTGGGGGAGGCTCGATGGCCAGTCCCACTTCCCTTTCCCATCCTGTGCGCTGTACCCCAGCTGGGACCTGTTTACTTCTTAGAGATAGATGGATTCAGCCAATTCATCCCACCAGCTACTGGTCATTACATGCAAGCACCCCTTCCATTCCCCTGGGTGTCATTGACTCGGGCCTTCACATCGCCATCACTGTCACTGTGCATTGGCTTTCTCTTTCTTCCTGCTGCGTTTATCTGCTGTGCCTGAATAAAAGACAGTACACAGAATGTTGATTTTATTGTTAGTTTTTTTTTTACTGTCAGAAACTATACTATCCTGTATTCTTTTATACAGCTTATTTGCATGCACATGTAGGGAATGCTAGTTTGCATTTTGAGTATTCTTACAATGATTATGATCAGCATCTCTGTACAGACGTTTGCAAGAGAGGATTAGCTAGAAACCAAAAGAATGTCTTGGTAAAAAATGTGTGCGGTATTTAGAACTGTGTATCAGCTTCTTCAAGCTACAGTATATGTACATCTTTGGTGAAAACAAAGAGGGTGATATTAATCAGAACTACACTACTGTATGCATTAATTTCAACCTAATTATTCTTTTTGTTTAAAAAATTTTTATTTTTTCTAATAAAGTACCATCACTACTAAATGGTTAAACAGTTTTCCACTGACACTATATTTATAATGGCATTGCTGCAAACATAGCAGATTATTTCTCATTAAACTCCTGACTACAAACCAGTAACTTCAAAGACTACAGCTGAATCAGATCATCACTTCCTGTTCGTAGGTCCTGACTATGTGCTGAGCAACAGGAGACACTACAATCTGTCGTCACACAGTGCCTTCAACAGGTAGGAAGTTTTCTTGTGTGTGTGTTTTTTTTTCGTTTGGCCTTGTTCCCCCTGCCCTCGTCCCAATTATGCAGTCTACTACACCATAACAAACAGATACTCTAGCCCAAACGTACAACACAGAAACACCAGCACAGACTGGCTGGTGCCTTCACTGGCCTCAGGGGCCTCAGCTCACACTTAATGATCTGCTCTGATGGACAGAGGCTGTGGGCCAGGACTTAGTGTCTACTCTGACAAGCCAATTCCATTCCAGTACCAAGGTATAAAGGTTCAGCTCACACACTATTCTGAACCAGGTTTTAAAATATGCATTTATAACACAAACACAAGTGTCTATTACTTTTCTGTGCTGCAACCTCACAGTAAGTTCAATGAAATAAGTTCAATGCATGTGCTCTGCTTTAAAAACAAGACTGAAATTTTTAACGCTTTAAGCACTATAGCACTGCCAAAATCTCAGCTCACTGAGAGCTCGAAGGTTATTGCAGGTTGGATTAATGGAACAGAAAACATTTTTGATTGATTGATCTGATGGACATGGAGGAGAATCATACACAAGGGATTAAGCCTTTAACAAAAGCTCATGGAATAATGGATCATGAGTCATTATCTTTACTGCATCCCTAAACCATTATAGTTTCAACTATACATTTATCGAAGCAATCATAAAATATTGGTGTCTTCTTGGTCAGCTTAACCTAAAGTGGTTAAGTTCGTTTTTCTTTTGCAGACAGGACAGCAGAATAAGATTCTGTAGATAAAGAAAGTAGAGAGGAGACAGCCGCCACTCGGAAACTGGCCAAACAGAAGCAGGGGATTAACCTCACAGCACCAGGACCATAAATATACATCAGGCAACCAGTGAGAGTCATATTGACAGCAAAAGTTAAGTCAGGACAGGAAGCTGGAGTCATGAGCTGCCATAAGTCTCGTGGGATTCTGGAAAATCATTTCTTTCTCGTCCAGTGCAAAATCCGAGAAGCTGTCTGAGATACGTTGAAAATGGAAATGAGCAAAACACCTAAAATAGAAAAAATCTTTTTCTCCCAGCATACTTAATCCTTTCACATGACAATTATGTTGTCATGATTCACTAAGGCATATAAATATCTATCTTTGAAGCATATACATTTGTCTTGTTCTTTTTGTTTCTTGGAGCACTTATTTTGTCAGCAGAGGATTTTACAGTGGGCGAGAGGGAGAGTTATATTCTGTTTAGCTGGAGTCAGCACGGCATCACTCAGCCTAGTAAACAGTGTCACTTCCTAACACTGCGCAGACGCCCCTCCACTTGCTTACAGGGGAAACACACTCAGCAGTCAAGTGTCAACACGACCCATGATGGCACCGTAACAGCCACCGATAAGCCTTCCCCCACTGAGGACACAGAGAGAGTGGGGGGTGAGCAGGACACGCTGGCAGTCGACATCTTTTATTGGCTTTAATTTAGCAAACTTGAGTAAGACATTCACAAAAACAATAAAGCAGTCAATTTGCTGGCAATTAAAATGGCCTCACGTTGGGAAGTCGTGCCTGCTTACGACAACTGCCTGTCCCTCTGACAGGCTGATGATTGATTACCCAGCCCGGGTCGTCTTTATAATGCGATAAGCCAAATTAAACCCTTGACTGTGGGGGCCCATCTGAGGCCTGGCTGGGCAAATTAAATCTCCAGCACTGCTGTCGTTCTCTACTGTTCATTCTCCTCCACCTCTCTGCGCATATCATACCAATAGATACTGTCTTTCTTGGAAAAGAAGTCTGGGGGAAAAAGGCAATAAAACACGACATAAATGGCCTCAAACGCTCTGCTCGTTCTCTCGGGAGCAGCGAGCCAGGTGAGACAGCAGCAGCCACCGAGCTGAGGACATTAAGCCATATTAAACGTACTAAAGACTTAATGAAGTTCAGGCAAGCACTGGCATTGTTGACTTTATTAGTTTACACCAGATTAATGGGGATAATCATTTAAGTGATGGAGATGGATTACCCTCTCCAAGCTGGTCTCTGGCATTGGATCTTTCAGACAGCGTAACAGAGAGAGTGAGGGATCCAGTGCGGCTCAGACCCAGAAAAAGCACAGAACTGGAGCAAAAAGTTAGTGACCATGAAAAGTTATTTTTATTCTACAATGGAATGAAGAGTCAGAGAACAGTTATCTTCCACATAAAAATATTTACAAGAAAGCTTCAATTTAAAAAAAATAAAATTTATCACTTAAGCAAAGGTAAAAACAACAACAAAACATACAATCTAGTAGATAATGATCTCATATACTTTAATATGCATGAATAAAAGAAGAAAAAAATAAGGTTAATGTTTGTAGTGTATTTTTTTAGCTGAACAATAATAACTGCTGGAATGGCATTATTATTCACATATGATGTACATAAGCACAACAGAGCAAAGTGTTTAGTAAAATACTACTGTCTATTTTACAGAAATTAAACACATATTCTGTGTGTGTGTGTGTGTGTGTGTGTGTGTGTGTGTGTGTATATATATATATATATATATATATATATATATATATATATATATATATATATATATATATATATATATATATATATATATATATATATATATATATATATATATATATATATATATATATATATATTCGTAATCTACCATAAATATTTCAGAGATGTTCACTGAAAGTACATTTTATTGCTAACAAACACAATTATAAATTTAGCCATGCATTTTTTTTTTGATAAATTAGCACAATATAAACACTAATGATTAAATTATTCAAACATTTCACCTGAATTTTGGTAATGTAAATATCAGTGGTGTGTTTATATGCGAACGCCTCTTGCTTCCAGATAAAATAGGACCTACCATCAAGAGACTCAAACAGGATATTGCATCTGTGCTAACAATAAAAGTGTCAGACTTGTGCACACACACTTTCTCTCTCTCACAAACATACATGCAAAAACATGCACACAGACAGACAGGCTTGTGCCAAACTCTGTCCAAAAGAAGGTTTAATTATTGTCTCTTGTTGTCTGGCTCAGTCTAAGAAAGAAAGATAGATTTAACTGTCAAGGCAGTTGACAAATGGAGATAGAGTACAGGTATTGGGACATACACTATTCACACAACACACAATAAAAACACTCCCCAACTACCCCCAACTGGAAGCAGTTTTGTAGAATTCAACCAGAGACGTAGACATGTTTTATTTATTGTGAAGAAGAAACAATCACATTACAACTAGAACTGAATGACTAAATACAACAAGATGCTATTCTGTATAAATGCCACTTAAAATTTTTTAAGTCGTAATATATTTGTTTTAGAATTAAATTGATTTTAGGCTGCTTTTAAGGTACTCTGGAATGACCAAATTACTAGAATAGCACATAAACTGATTTGGTTATAATCAGTCTGCATGCATTTTAGCTTTCATGCTTGTCATTATGCAACATAAAGAATTTTGTTTTTGCCACATCATTAAATAGGAACTTGGAAATTCACGTTCAATCAATTTCAATAAGTTGAAGAGTATTCTAATGCTGATTATTTTTTTCTGTTGATGGTATCACTACTGCACTGCTACAGGGAATGGAATAATATACAAATATCCAAGACTCTTATAAATAATAAATAAAAGGTTCAGAATTCACAGCACATTACAATTTTACACCTATTGCTATTCAGAAAACATTCATATGTTGCATCACTTTGTGTGCAAAGGCACAAGTTCAGTACATTTAATAACAAACAATGTTGTGGTCACATTCTCAGATTCATTCATTCTTTTGTGACAGGCGACAAAGCTCAGCATGTCTGTCCATATTATATTAGTGAGAGTGATGATTTTATTCAGACATCATCCTCTGACATCAGTATGTTTATTTTTTTCATATATAATATTTCCCCATTAAAAGTACCCAACAATAATGTCACAGAGTTACTGCATATATTCATGGCTCATATTTGCCTACCTAATACGGAAAGCTCAGAGAACTTTACATGTAAATAATTGATAAGATGAATAGGAAAATGTATAAAGACTAATGAAGTCACAACAAAATGAAATGTATAGCATTGCAAAAAAACAAACAAACCCATTTGCATTTAAATAGGGATATGAATCAATAGCCTTATTCATTTCTATTCGATTTTATAATGTATTAGTTTGGGTTTCTGTTCTTGAGTATGAGCTATTGCTCAATGCAAATCAGTTAGCTCAGTCAAGTTTCCATAATTCCAGCTCTGCCCTCTAGTGGCTGAGAATGTGAAATTGGCAAACGTTCATACTGCTGAAAGACTAAACAATCAGAACAGTAAGAACAGGCCAGTCAATTCAGCAGGTGCAGTATAAAGCATCATTTCCAAAACAGAGCACTATCTAAACGACCATTAAAAAAATGCACATGCATGCACACACGAACACACGCTGACTGAAACCATGCTCTATTTGACTCTTTTTCTCAATCGCTGTTATTTTGAGAATGGTCAGCGACAGCAGTGCTGATGTGGTATGAGAAAGCAGGAGAGGAGCGAAAGGGATAGGCCAACAGTCACGGTGTCTGACAGACCATTACTGCAGACAGGCCCATAACTCACCCTGATAAGTGCTGCTGTTGACACAGCCTCAGAGAAAGAAAGGCAAAGAGCAAGAAAGTGTGTGTCTGTGTGTGTGTATGTGTGTGTGTGTGTGTTTGTGTGTTTCAGCATAAAGCCATGCAGTTAGCACTGCCATGCCACGGATCCTCAATGTTGACAACTTAAGTACTGTGCCTGTGTGGCTTTTGGGCCCTGCTCTCTGTTTCTCTCACTCGCAGTGCCTCAACTTCCTCCTTCCCATTTCCTGGCAAAATGTGCACTGCGCTTTTCTTCCAAAATCCACTTCTCCTACTCATCTCTCCATGTTTAATTGCAGATCTTGTGCAACCTCCCCAGTTCTACTCATCACAATGTGTGTTACTCGAACATTACACAAATGACACAAAAACAACTGTTCCCAATATAAAAAGCAAAACAAACAAAGGTAATATTATTAAAAAGGTAATAATATTAATAAAGGTAATAATAATATAAGTAAATGAAAAAATCTGGATTAAACCTGATTTTTTTATTGTTGCTATGTTTTCCAGAGAAAAAGAGAACACACACTTCAGGCTCCCAATTCTTATACTATTATTACATCTCTCTCTTTTTCTAAAACCAGTGATTTTTAGAGCTGCTCTGCTCTTTTATTAGACCCATGTTTCCCAATTCCCAGTCCTGGAAAACCCCATGTTTAGAAGAGCTTTGCAATTTCCCCTGCTCTAAATCACAATTCAGCTCATGAACAGTTTGATGATTAGCTGATAAGTAATGACGGGTGTGTAGAGTAGGAAAAAACAGAGCAGGATGGGAATAACAGGCCTAGGCTGTGTTCACTGAACATATATATGGTTATGGATAATATATCTCTCAGACTCTGTCTCACTCTCTCAGCACCTGCAAGTGCTGCTCAGTTTGGTGCTGTGTCTGTGTCTGTGTGTGTGTGTGTGTGTGTGTGTGTGTGTGTGTGTGTGTGTGTGTGTGTGTGTGTGGGGCTCTCAGCAGGTTGAGACAGTGTGCAGGCCTGTCCCAATGGGCACTGAGCAGCACTTCCACACAGCCCGGGGTCAGTCAGCAATGATAACACAGGGTCAGAGGTCACACACCATACAGGATCTCTTTACACTCAGTCAACTGCCAGAGAGCAGTTCAGTCATCTCCACTCTCACTGCTTACACACTCCTTAGTCAAAACTCGAAGCACATATTTTTACACACTGAGGATATGGTTACAAAGAGTCCAATTCTACGTGTAATTTGAACTATACTTGGAGTGGAAAGAGACTGTATTCCAAATGCCTTCTCATTTCTAATGGAGGATATTATAGCCTATGTAAAATGTGTTCTTCCACACAAATGATCTTCAGCATTTTATTTATGAAGCCTGTTTAGATGATAATTCAGTTAGTTTAGTGTGTATGCTTCCTCCATATACAAATATGAGGCAAATGTAGATCTACTACACTGAGTATCTATACAATAGTACATTTTATATATGATACATGTACAGATGATTCCCTTGAAGGTGCACATCTGTAAGCACTCATCATTAGTTCTGTGGATTGTCAAAGTATTTAGCTTTCTAAATCGGTTGTACTTGGAACCATTTCTGAATTGGATACACTTTACTGTAGGGCTCTACATCAAATACTTGAAGGTTTCCTGCAGTGCAACTAACCAATGAGTCTTTTAGGGTGCTAGATGATACCTTCTTTTGTGAAAGTGGTAGGTCATTTTTTAGCGAAACTTATTCCACATGTCACAAACAGTGGATGAAATAAATAGTCAGGTTTTTTTTTTTTTAGATGGCTGATTGTTATATATTAATGTAAATTGATATTTGGATCACAGACTCAAATATTTTTTCATTGAAAACAGAAAGTGTTGCATATAAGCTGATTTCACACAATAGGCTCAATGGTCTGATAAGCAAATTATTACAGGACATCATGTTACTAATTTGTATAATCTGTTACATCAAAAAACAAAGTAATCAGATTACAGGTAAATTTAGTAAAAATGGGAACACTATCAGGATTACATTATTTATTTATTTATTTAAAACCAAAGAAATGAATATTTTGATAGAATACACAACATAACACAGCTGCTTGATTATAGTTCTGATTCTCTCTTGCCAGTCATGGCTCACATGAGCAACCTCCATCAGGCAAATCAATTTTGCACAAAGTTAATTTGGAAGAAATTAACGCAAATTGTTCTCTGAAATGCTTTTGTAAGGGTGACCATAAATGCTCTTTTTCCGCAGTCATGTCCTTGGTTTCATTATGATGTGCTTATGGTCTAATACCGCATCGTGTGTGTATGCATATAAGCATTGCTTTAACCCCTCTCTGTAATTCCCGCCTTCTCGCACACCAATTGGTCGATTATATATGGTTTGCAGCAACTACTGGCTAAATTCTGCCTCTCAACTGTTAGTCTACTCTCAGTGAACGAGTGGAGGTGAAGCACTGTTCTGTACAGCGTCAAACAGTTTCTGGACAATAGCAGCAAATGAAGCTGTCCTGAGTTAAAACAATGCCCATGGCCATATAAGGTAATTTTTTAATTTCATGTTATCACATTGCTTCATATTACACGGCCATTCAAATGTGTAAATGATGGCAGAAGGTGGCATCTAATATTTAATTTTATTCCATGGACATTCAAAAGAATGTAGGAATTTCTATATATTTATGTGATGCTAATTATGTGTCCTTTTCAGTGTATCAAAGTCTGCATTCATATTAACACTGTTTTGAATTCTATTAAGACACGAAAAAAGGTGTCCTCTTTTTGGAAAACCAGAATATTGTCACCCTAACGTTTGTGATGTAACGTTACCTGCCTCAGGGACAGGATTTTTTTCAATACTTTATTTTATTAAAACAAATCCAAACACTGAACATGTTTTAAGCTCTAAAGTAAGCTCTAAATAAAATATTTTTGTAGATCATATTGCTTTTCTCTTGACTTTATTTACATATGTGGCCTTGAAGTAATCCAACATTAATCAGATTGCATTTCTTTCATATTGTGATACTTAGATGACATTACTGATAACATTTTTATGAAGTAATTTGTAACTGCAACAGAATACATTATTAAAGTAACCCTCCCAGCCTACCTGTGACAAATGAGCTAGGTTATCATTTAACAAACTATGACTTAATGTTTAGTGCAACAATGTTTAGGTAGCTGCTATGTGTCAAAGTAACTTCCACATGAATGCCAGGACCCAATTTTTCCGAGCGGAACATTGCCCAGAGCATCACACTGCCTCCACCAGATTGATTTCCTTCCATAGTGTATCCTGGTGCTATCTCTTCCCCAGGTAAACAACACGCACGCACCCAGCCTTCCACATGATGTAAAAAAAAAAATGTGATTCATCAGACCAGGCGACCTTCTTCCATTGCTCCAGATCAGATGCTCAGGCACCCATTGTAGGTGCTTTCAGTGGTGAACAGGGGTCAGCATGGGAACACTGACCTGTCTGCGGCTACGCAGCCCCATACACAGCAAGCTGCCATGCACTGTGTGCTCTGACACAGTTCTATCATAGCCAACATTAACTTTTTCAGCAATTTGTGCTATAGTAGCTCCTCTGTGAGATCAGACCAGATGGGTTAACCTTTGCTCCCCACACACATCATTGAGCCTTGGGCACCCATGACCCTGTCACCGGTTCACTGGTTGTTCTTCCTGGGACCACTTTTGGTAGATACTAACCACTGCATACTGGGAACACTGCACAAGACCTGCCACACCACAAGGCCTGTCATCTAGTAATCACAGTTCCCGGCCCGGGTGACTCCACATGCCGAAGTGTTCTTGGGCAAAACACTGAACCCCAAGTTGCTCCAGATGGCAAGTTAGCACCTTGCATGGCTGCTCTGCTACCATTGGTGTGTGTGTGTGAATGGGTGAATGAGACACAGTGTAAAGCGCTTTGGATAAAAGCACTATATAAGTGCGCATTTACCATTTGCCATTTACCATTTACAATTTGGCCCTTGTCAAAGTTGCTCAGATCCTTACACCTGCCCATTTTTCCTGCTTCCAACACATCAACTTCGAGGACTGACTCTTCACTTGCTGCCTAATATATACCACCCCCAGACAGATGCCACTCTAATGAGATAATCAATGTTATTCACTTCACCTGTCAGTGGTTTAAATGTTATGGGTGATCGGTATGTGTGTGTGTGTGTGTGTGTGTGTGTGTGTGTGTGTGTGTGTGTGTGTGTGTGTGTGTGTGTGTGTGTATATATATATATATATAAATATAAATATATATTTTTATATGTATATATATTATATATATATGAAATGTATATATATATATTATTCTACACTGTGGTAGGTAAATAGCAAATAGTTTTTTTTTTTTTTTCTTAAAAGCATTTGTATTAGAATATCTTTTTGTTAGAAACTGTTTATTTTGTATTTTAATGGAAATATAGCTTATATGTAAATTAAGAAAACTTTAATGTTTCACTCTACAATGTTAACTCATAAGTATACTAGAAATACTCATAAGTCTATAAGTGATAATTTGAGACTTTTAACCCGTGAATAAAAAGCAAACAAAAAAGCAATTCACCAGTGTGCCTGGATAATTTCCATACAAACATACAGTGAACACAGAATATTCTCGTTTGTGTTGTGGTTGACGTTATATTTTGGCCCTGCTTTTTAGCTGTAAATTTGTACTTCTTAACATTAATATGTGTAGACTGTTAATTTGACTGTTGATTTCAAATGTGCATGAAATACATGAAAGTGTACAAAACACAGCACTGTAGCCTATGGCTAAAACCAATATGAACAAGCAAGCTAAAATATAGCACATATAGAAAATATAGCAAGTTAACTAATGTATAAAAAGCCTACAGTCAATAATAATAATAATAATAATAATAATAATAATAATAATAATAATAATAATAATAATAATAATCACTATCATCATCATAATATTTGGGTAATTTCATGATTTGGGAGCCATTACTGGGTTTTGGAATTTGGGTGCAATAATTTATCTATCTCTCTCTCTCTATATATATCCATCCATCCATTTTCTACCGCTTACTCCTTCTTCTGGGTCACGGGGAAACCTGGAGCCTATCCCAGTAATCATCGGGCACAAAACGGGGTATACCCTGGACAGGGTGCCAGTCCATCGCAGGGCACAATCACACACCCATTCGTGTCAGTCAGTTCTGGGTCCACTCCTCTTTTATATCTCCACTACATCCCTCGGGCAGGGGATTGAGTCTCATGGCTTCTCCTGTCACTGCTATGATGATGACACCCAGCTCTATTTGTCCTTCCAGCCTGACGATCCATCCGTCTCTGCACGCATCTCTTCTTGCCTGTCGGACATCTCAGTCTGGATGAAGGAACACCTTAAGCTTAATCTGGGAAAATCTGAGCTTCTTGTCATCCCAGCCTGTCCCTCAATCAACCAGAACCTCACTGTACAGCTCAGCTCACTTACACTCATGCCAACCAGGAACCTTGAGGTGATTCTTGATGACGGCTTGACCTTTACAGACCATATCTCAGCAATTGCAAGGTCCGGTAGGTTCATCCTGTACAACATCAAGAAAATCCAACCATACCTCACCAAACAGGCTACACAGATACTAATCCAGGCTCTTGTGATCTCTAAACTGGACTACTGCAACTCACTGCTTTCAGGCCTCCCAGCCAGCTCCATCAAACCCCTTCAGATGATTCAGAATGCTGCAGCACGCCTCGTCTTCAACCAGCCCAAGACAACCCATGTCACACTCCTCTTCATCTCTCTCCACTGGCTTCCTGTAGCTGCCTGCATCAAGTTCAAGGCCTTGATGCTCACCTACAAGACCTTGTCAGGAACAGCACCCTCCTACCTCAACTCTCTCCTGAAGGCCTACGTTCCCTCTCGCAATCTGCGATCGATCAGCAACCGACGTTTAGTAGTTCCCACTCATCGTGCACAAGGTCCCTTTCCAGAACATTCATGCTAACTGTTCCTCAGTGGTGGAATGCACTTCCAATCTCAATCCAGACTGCAGAATCTCTCACCATCTTCAAAAAACAGCTAAAGACCCACCTCTTCCATGAACACCTAACCAACTCATAAAATAAAAAAATTAAATAAAATAAAAAAAGCACTTACACCTCTACTCTGTGCACTTTGCTTCCTCTGGAACTCAATTAATGGATCTTGTGTAGTAGCACTACTTGTACTGTTCTCTGCTTGATATATCGCATTGCTTATTTGTAAGTCGCTTACAAAAAAAAGCGTCTGCCAAGTGAATAAATTTTAAGTATATATATATAACTGGTAGTGTGTGTGGGGTGTGTGTGTTTGTGTGTATGTGTATATATATATATATATATATATATATATATATATATATATACATATATATATATATATATATATATATATATATATATATATATATATATATATATATGCACGCTGTAATATTATATAATTATAAAATGATAATACTGGGGTAACAGTGGTTGTATTTTCAAAGTCACCTTGGGAGTCAGTGTCAGAATTTCCATGAAAATAAAGAACAAAATAAACGAGAGAAAGCCCTGTTCAGTGATGATGCAACTTCCTGTTAAACAAGCGACTTGTGGAATATTCAGGTAACATGGCTGAGTGACTGGGGCACCACTGCAGGGTACATTTTTTTTTTTAACTTATACAAAGCCTAAAGGTTATGCACGTATGTTGTGAAGGACATTTATCTATGTTTAAAATAAAAATTAAATAAAGGAGATAAAATTTAAGTCACTCTGGATAAGGACATCTGCCAAATGCCATAAAATGTAACTGTAAATGTAAAATGTCTTTTATTTTACATACATATTTGTAAATGTAGCATCAGTAGGACACAAATGGCACTCAGTCATGGAATCACATAATTAAACGTATCTAGACATCTTTCAGTTCATTATCCAGCCTGATTTTCCAGCCTGATTTTTTCACAGATGAGATAGTTTATACACCAAACATTAAAACCACTAACAGGTGACGTGATTAACGTTGATTATCTCATTACAATGGCACCTGTCATGTGGTAGGATATATTAGGCAGGAAGTGAACAGTCAGTTCTCTAAATTGATGTGTTTTAAGCAGGAAAAATGGGCAAGTCTAAGGATCAGAGTGACTTTGACAAGGGCCAAATTGTGTTGGCTAGACAAATGGGTCAGAGCATCTCCAAAACAGCAGGTCTTGTGGGATGTTCCTGTTATGCCGTGGTTATTACCTACCAAAAGTACTCCAAGGATAGAAAACTGGGGAACTGATATGCATGGGGAATGAAGGCTAGCCTATCTTGCCCGATACCAGTTACTGTAGCATAAATTGCTGAAAATGTTAATGCTGACCATGACAAAAAGGTGTCAAAACACACAGTGCATGGTGGCTTACTACGTTTGGGACTGCATAGACGCAGACTGGTCAGAGTGCCCATGCTGACCCCTATCTACCAACAAAAGCACGTACAATGGGCACCTGAACATCAGAACTGGACCATGGAGCAATGGAAGAAGATGGCCTAGTCTGATGAATCATGTTTTCTTTTACATCTTGTGGATAGCATGTGCACGTGCATGTGCATGTACATCTTGGGTGCATGTGCATCACTTACCTGGGGAAGAGATGACACCAGGATGCACTATGGGAGGAAGGCAATCTGGCGGCTGTAGTGTGATGCTCTGGGCAATGTTCTGCTGGGAAACCTTGTGTTCTGGCTTTCATGTGGATGTTACTTTGACATGTACCACCTACCTAAACACTGTTGCAGATATTCAGCAGGATAATTCACCATGCCACACTGCAAAAAATTGCTTAGGAATGGTATGAGGAACGTGCCCTGCGATGGACTGGCACCCTGTCCAGGGTGTACCCCACCTTGTGCCCGATGCTCCCTGGGATTGGCTCCAGGTTCCCCCGCGACCCTGAAGAAAGAGTAAGCGGTAGAAGATGGATGGATGGATGGAAGGATGGTATGAGGAACATGACAAAGAGTTTAAGGTGTTGACTTGGCTTCCAAATTCCCCAGATCTCAATTCGATCGAACATCTGTGGGATGTGCTGGACAAACTAATCCGCTCCATGGAGGCACAAGTCGCAAATTACAAGATCTGCTATTAATAATAATAATAATAATAATAATAATAATAATAATAATAATAATAATAATAATAATAATAAACAACTTTATTTTACAAAGCGCCTTTAAAGCAGCTTCTCAAAGTGCTGTACATAAAATCACAAATCACAAAAAAATTAAAAAGTTAAAACAAATACAACAACATTAATAATAATAAAAAAATAAATATAAAACAATCTAAAAAGACATCAGGAGTCGAATACAAGTTTAAAAAAGTGTTTCTTTAGAAGAGCTTTAAAAACTTAAAAACTTTAAGTTAACGTCTAGATACCACAGCACACCTTCAGAGGTCTTGTGGAGTTCATGCCTCGAGGGGGCAGAGCTGTTGTCACAGTACAAGTGGGACTTACACAATATTTGGCAGGTGGTATGGCTGATGGGTGTAGTCAATTGGACAGGCATCCTCTGTGATGTTTGATGGGTTGTAACGGCCATCCTCTAACCATGCTCCCTAGGCGAAGGGCAAATCCAGCGAATCCACTTACTTACTTCTCTTTGATTGACTAGAATTGAACAACCGACTTGCATTCATTCTACTTCCACCAGGGGGTGGGGTCCATGGAATTATACAGAACATATTATGTTAAACAGTAGGCGTATGCTATCTTTTTAAGTAGTAACATTGTGGGTATACTACTATTGTATACTATTACTACTACTAACAACAACAACAACAATAACCTAACGGACGAACAAACACGGTAATGGCGAAACGTAAACAAATACATATAAGATTAAAAACAAAAGCTTTTTGTTGAATGTCTCTATAATGTCTCATCATGATAAGACAAAAAGAAAAATATGAATTACAGCTTCCAGGTGTATAGCTAGTTAGTTAGCACACAAATGCTCTGTTAATATATATATATATATATATATATATATATATATATATATATATATATATATATATATATATATATATATATATATATATATATATATATATATATATATATATATATATATATATATTAACAGAGCAGTGTGGAACAGTGTGGAAAGTATGCCTAATAATCGTAAAAGAGCCCTGGAATCGTATAGTATAAACTCGGATTTGTTCTCCAATCACCTATCAAGTGTGCTTCCAATGTGGCTGTAATGAAAGCCTGCAGCCACACCGACCCTTTGTGGATAAGATTGAAGACCCCTGGTTTACTCTACTGTGTGTATTTTCAGATGTATTTGAATGAATCCTCCACTAGATGGCGATGGAAGCCTATGATCACAGGGCACAACGCAGCCCTGACTGAAAGTGAGAGCACTCCAAAAGCAGACAGAAATATCTTCCACAAGGTGGCAACCTCGACATTTGTCTGACCTGAAACTCTACACTCCTTTCTTTAAGTGTCCCTCAGTCTAGAGCACAAGCTAATATCATGTGGGAACCTAACATTATGCTGATTGTCCTGATTAATTCATGCAATTCATTATTGGACTATATCATTTGTTTACACATCTAACTAGCAGTGCGGCACAAAGTCAAGCATCCTTCTGTGTATATCAATAGTTATGTTCAAATCCATGGACCATTCTGACATTCAAGATTCAGAATTATCTTACTGCCACACACTTGTGTTGGTGGCAATTGAGTTTGGTAAAGTTCAACAATTAACAATGCACAATAAACAAGCGCAAGATAAGAAAAGGTGCTAGAAGTGTACATTTACACTGAATACAAAATTAGCAGAAAAGTATGTGCAAATGTTGCAGTAGCACAGATAGACTGAAATCAGTAACAGTAGTACTGAATAAAGTAGATGTGTAACAGTATTGACTATACATTAATGCCAATTAGTACAGTAGTTTGCATTTGTGGACATGGCCTAAACATACCCAGGACATTCGCTATTGCTAGTTTTTCCCTCTGTTTGCTTTCACATGAATCCACTATAAGTTGTCTTAGGCTGAAATGTTTTCCATTGTATTTTTAACCTATGATAAAGAACGTGTGACCAATTATTATTTGTTAACCAGTCACTGTTATTTAGAACTTCTTTGTCTTCTATTTCAAATATCAAATATCAATATTGTGAACTACATGTGAGAAAGCACTGTTTAAGATTAAAACTACAAATTCAAATCCATAGGCCTGGTAGTAGTGGCTGCAACCCTTATCCTTTTCCTGTCCTCCTTGTCCAGTGCTTCTCCTGAAATCGCTCTGATCTCATTCTGCCACTCTGTGCTACAAAGCAACGATGAGTAAAGCATCTGCAAATGCTACTCAACCCTGCCTGAATTTGATCTGAATGTAAGGAAGCATAAGGCGCATCTCATCTCATTTCTACTCTCCAGACACAAAATACATAAAGAATGATACATGTCATTATTGTAACAGCTATCTCTCAGTATTGTGGTAGAAAATTCAAAGTTATCTCAATTAGAAGCATGTAATTTAAGAAGGTAAAATTGAGCTTTTCCATAGCATGAGACAAAACAGAAGTGGCTAGGAAAATAAAAAGAGAGATTCATGTTTTATATTGTGTGTTATATTGTGAGCTTGTACTATAACTATTACAATTATGTCACATAGTTTACTTATGGCAGAACTAATAATGTAATGGAATTGTAGTGTTTGTTTATGCAGCTGTAATGGAACATAGACATTGAGATGGTTAATGGACAGTGTCTGATGTCTTAAAGTTAGGAACGCGACATCGCCAGTAGGACAAAAAGTGTCCTTTGGGTAGTTGTTTAGACTGCTAATTGGATTATTATTGGTGCAAGGTTGATTAGAGTCTTACTAGGGAATGCTATTATTATTATTATTTTTTTTGCGTTCATATTTGCATAGGGACTGAATTCAAGAAGGATTGCTACAGCAGGATAGTTCTCAGGATAGCTAGCGCCCCCTGTGGTGTATGTGCATAAGTCAAGAAAACGGAATTTAGAGACAGTATCTATGTTTCACTTCAATGTGCTTCAAGACATGCGCGATTATCTCCATTTCAGAACAAATAAAAACTGTTTTTGTTTCTCTCTGAATTCAATCTCATAGAATAACCCATGAAGAAAACACAAAAGGAAAAGATATATGCATTACTACTGCCTCTAGTATTTGATTCTATATTACATGTTGAGTACAATATTACACTGTTGTGATGCACTAACCTAATCATAATAATATTTTGCTTTATTTGTCATAGGCTATACATTTGTTTTCTAAGTTCAGGGAACCGATAGGAAACTAAATGTGAAATATTTTAAAAACAAAGCCTACTAACAAACATTTATTGTAAATTATTGAAGCAATAGCATAATTTCAAGCAAAATATCATTGATATTCTATACTACCACCACCACCACTAGAATTACTACTACTACTACTACCACCACCACCACCACTAGTATTACTACTACTACTACTACCACCACCACCACCACTAGTGTTACTACTACTACGACTACAACAACAACAACCTCTACTACTGTCACCACTAGTTTTACTACTACTACCAA
>CM022755.1:21930433-21947933 GCA_012411365.1 Ameiurus melas | reverse complement strand
TTAAATATTATCACATATACTTTGTTAATAAACATAAAACTAAATAATACGTTAAATTACCTTATATCAATAATTAATAATAAAAATATTAATAATCATCATCGTCATCATCATTATTTGTTGTTGTGCTAGTAGGAGCCTAGTTTTTGTATTATTATTATTATTATTATTATTATTATTATTATTATTATTATTATTATTATTATTTCTATTATTATTATTATTATTATTATTATTATTATTATTGTTATTTGTTGTTGTTGTTGTGCTAGTAGTGGCAGTCTAGTTTTGCATTATTATTGTTGTTTCTTTCGTATTAAATATACTCAATCACATTTTATCAAAGGGATCATATCAAGGGATCACAAAATAAATGCGTTAATAAATATCAATTTATGAATTGCTAAGTGCGTTAAATTATACCGTACGAAATGAAGGAAATTAATGTTTGGGGAACGGAAATATTTGAACTGACTCTCCTGCTTAGTATTAAAAACAGGCCAATCCTGCCACAATATGAACCATTTTAAACGGTTTCCCTAAAAGCCTCTCATACAAACACATAAAGGCAGAAGGCCACCTCTTAACAATCCAAGTCACAATTGCATTGTGATTCATAGACTGGTTTAAAACAGTCGAGTAAGAAAAGAAAAAAGAAAAAGAAAAGGGAGCACATTAATGGGCCCAGATGCCCTCGCACGGGACTATGTATGCATTAATGCCTTTGTGAAAATTGAGCGAAACACTTTGAAGGGAGGGCTAACTCAATCCATCAAATTGTCTGAAATTGTGAAGAAAATTCAAAAACCATATGGCCTCCAAACGCTTGTGTCCTTTTCTGGGCGACGGGACACGCTTGTCTCGGCATTGAGAGCCGCGGGAGGCTGGAGATGCTCCATTGTAGGCTGTCACATGAGGGAAGGCTGCTCATTTGTCCCCGAGTTTCACGCTCCGCGCTAAAAATGACAGCGCCGTCGCTTTTCGGCAAACACTGCGTCCCAACCGCCGAGAAACTGGCCCAAAAACCCGGCGTTTTCAGGCGCCATTTATGCACACATTCACCCATCCAGATTTCTGTTTCTCACATAAATCTATTGAAGGTAGCTCATTGAAAACAGGAGTCGAATGGGCAAAGGTTACGCCTGTTTGAAAATGAAAGGAGAAAAAAAGAGGCGAGACAGAAAGGCCAGAGGTTAGTTAATGTTTGTAATAGTCCACTTTTGTATGAAAAAACCCCCAAAAACAAACAAAAAAACAAAACAAAAAAAAATACCGCAGCTGATGTTAATAAAATAAAATGTATTCATTAGCTTAGTGTTTTTAATTACATATCTCAAAAAACGTGTGGTAATTTATTTGGAAAATTCTTTTTTTAAATGGCAAAATGAAACTAATCACTATTAGGAGAACATTTGAGAAAAAAAGCATTTATTTCCTTTAAATACATTACACTTTTTACACTGGGTTTAAATGGTGTCTGGGTTTAAAAGGCACTTACAGGCATACAAACCATAAGAAATATATTCAAAATGTGACCGTCTAAATTGAACCACAATTGTCCTGTTTTCCCCCACACGCAGTAACGTATGAAATGTTTTGTAACAAAATTTGATATATCAAACGTTGAAGACGTTGCAGTCCTGTTTATACGCGTTACATGGACACACGCTCTACACGTGTGAATGCTGTAGCCTTTCAACGTTTCGGAGATATTCATATCAGATCTGCAGTCATTTTTAACAAAAATAAAATCGTAACATAAAATATAACATGCATTATACATTTCTCAAAACACGGTGATTTTTTCCTATATGGCCTAAACGGGCAATTATATTGTGTGTGTGTGTGTGTGTGTGTAAAAAAAAAAAAAAAAAGAGAGAGAGAGAGAGAGAGAGAGATTATGTCAAGGTACTTATTGCTTTCCTTCAACTAACAGTTTGAAATAAATAAGCTACATGATTGCGATGTTTGGATAACTGTCATTGCATAAATAAATCTCGGAAAACTGTCCATGCTTTTGAGTTTTCATTTGTCATGAGTGTTTTTAAATACATTTGGTGCATTAATGGCACTTTAAACTCTAGCGTTTTAAGGAAAAGGGGTTCGTAAACGGTGGATTCTGAGCATCAGTCATCAACGTCGATTTCCTCCTCTTCGTCCTCGGAGCTGTCTTTGCTGGTCGTGTGGTCTGTGAGCGGTGATGGTGGAGACGCAGGCCGCTGGCTCGCGCTGCCCCGCTCCCTTCCGCACAGCCCCGCAGATTCGCTCAGCGGAGGCCCAGCCGTGCCGTTTGCGCACTTTTCCAGGTCCGCCAATTTCGCCATCTTTTCGAAGGGCACCGTTCCCAGGGCTTTGGCCGACTCTACGTCCGCTTTCATCTCCTCCAGGTCGCGTTTGAGCTTAGCTCGTCGGTTCTGGAACCAGGTGATGACCTGCGCGTTGGTTAAACCCAGCTGCTGTGCGATCTGATCCCGGTCCGCTGGAGATAAATATTTCTGATAGAGAAACCGCTTCTCCAACTCGTATATCTGATGATTGGTGAAGGCTGTTCTCGACTTTCTCCGCTTCTTGGGAGTATTCCTCTGGCCAAACAGTGTCATGCCGTCTCTTCCTGAATAAAAGAAAATCAGCCAACACACGAAAAGTTTGATATTAATGTAACAAAAATTACACCATCACCTGAAGTAGCATAAACAGCAGCAGCAGCAACAACAACAACTGTAATAGTAATAGTAATAATAGTAGCCTAGTAATAGTAATAATAATAGACCCTTACATAATAATAATAATAATAATAATAATAACAACAACAACAACAACAACAACAACAACAATAATAATAATAATAATAATAATAATAATAATAATAATAATAATAATAATAATAATAATAATAATAATTAACGTGTTTATATTTTACTTTCTCAGCTTTTAAGCTGCTCCATTGTGCCATCCTAATTATGTAAAGGCATTTGGTTTTAATAGCATTAAATACACTATATCTAGGATTCATTTCCTCTAAATTACATAATGGATATTTAATTGTTACACGCTGCACATTACACAATTAAATGTAAATCTTTTTTTTTTTTTTAACACTATTCATATCAAATAATAAATCCCTATCGATACACTATTAATATCTATTAGAAATATATGTTAATACAAATGTGTAAACATAGAATAATCCAATATTTTAATGCATTTTTATTTTTATTTTTTGACAAAGTGCACATAAAGCGTACACAACAATTTTTCAAATACGAAATAAGCAGTTTTAAGTATTTACCTTCAGCGGCCTGCAGAACACTGACTTCGAGCCCTTTGAAGGTTTTGCTGGCCAGCTCCTCCAGTGCGCACAGAGGAGAGGTGTGTGTGAGCAGAGCCCGGCTGCCTAACGGGTGAGCCGCTGACGGGAGCTTCTCTCCGGCAGAGAGGAGATGCGCCGTGCCGCAGAGCGAGTAACTTCGTTTCACGGAGGGTTTATTTAATATGTCCTCAATGCTGAAGGGCGTGAGAGGCTTGTTCGAGTTTGCAGGAGGAGGCAGATGGTCCAGCGGACTGCGCCTTCTCTCCTCAACCGAGGCGCCTTTTGCGTCTTCTTTGGAGGTCATTTTTTTCCGTGTATTCAGTTTGTGCCGCAAATATTTCAATGATTAAAATATATGAAATTTACAGTCTTATTTACAGCAGTAATATTCGTATTATTTTTACAGGACTGAACCGACAAAAGAAAATAAAAAAACGAATTTGAAGACCCGGTCCAGAAATTGTGTGCAATTACATGCCCGCCAACATGGTGTAGTTGGTTTTGCCGCAGGGTTGGAGAACTTCGAGTCCTTTAAAGTGGCAGTTCTCCTGGCCACAGCTCCTGTGGATGAGATCGAGCTCGACGAGCTCAAAAATCCGAGAGCCTCTGAAGCCTCAGCACAAAACGCCAGCCTCAAAAGCAGCTGGAATTGACTATACTAACAAGTTATTGTTGATAGCGAGACAATCAATTATATCCAGTGGCACTTTCTCTCTCTCTCTCTCTCTCTCTCTCTCTCTCTCTCTCTCTCTCTCTCTCTCCCTCTCCCTCTCTCCCTCTCCCTCCCTGTCTCTTGCTCTTTGACTATGTTGCAGTCCAGTGCGAGCTTTAGTGAAGAAGGAGCTCCGTTAATTAGAGGGCATGGCCGGGAGGAGGAGCCCAAACCCGATTAGAATACTTAATACTCCCACTATTTCCTCCATATTAATGATTTGTCGATAGGAATTTTCGTTTTCGTTGAGCATATTTAACAATCAATGACTCTAAAATTCGTTGTGGCCTGTGATTTACAAAGCAGTTAAACACTAAATTCGACAGAATGTAATTATTTCACATGTGATAAAGTAAGTGCATATTATTCTTATTCTTATTATTAATGTTCTTATTTTTGTTATAATACTGCGACTAGCCTACTACTTATACTACTAATTTTAACACATTATTATTATTATTATTATTATTATTATTATTATTATTATTATTATTATTATTATTATTATCCATCTGAAATAAGAAATAGGTAGGTATGAATCAAGGCAGTATATAACAGTTGATAAGAGAGAGAGAAAGAGAAAAGAGAGAGAGAGAGAGAGAGCTCATCCCTCTCAGCTGCTCCAAATCTTCGGTGCCATAACTCAAGCGCAAAGGGCCAGCACACATCAGCAGTAAGATATTTCATCTCTAAAAATCACCCGCTGCTCTCGCTCCCATATTTTTGGCGTTGGGTGGATTTTTTCCTTTTCTTGCGGGGGATTTGCGCAGCATGAGAAGGATAACGCTAAACTTCTTTATATGCGTGGAAATACAAATCAGCTATTTTCTGTTTGCGATTTATTCAGGTCTAGTTGGGTGTCTCTTTTGATGAAACGACAACAGGCCATTTAAATTGACTTTATAATAATTTGTTTTGTTAGTCAATTTGTTTAGGTGTATTATTTGTTTTCAGTTATACGCTATGAAGTTATTTAGGTGTATAAAATATGTTTTTGACTGACCCTGCACACCGTTTGTGTGATTTAGGAGTGTCAGGCCTCGGTTTATCAGGCGCAGAGCTGTAGAGGATGAGCAGCAGCTCTGCACTGATAGATGGAGATATGTAAGTGCTTGTAGTATTCTGGGAGGGTCGATTATGCTGGCAATGTGATGTTTTTTTCTTGGCAAAAACTCGTTCGTTTCCAAACTTAAAACGAAATGAGCTCAAATGTATTTTTATTGTAGGCTATTCATTTAATTATTTTTTCCCCGTTTTATTTTCATTAAGACTAAAACAGAATAATCAGAATATCCAATCAAATTCAAATAGGGTAAATTCCCCTTTAAATAAATCAAATGACGTAAACAAACAATCAAACTGAGAATAAGCTGAAGCTGCAGATACGCTGCTTTAGACATGCACAATGTCTACTCCGAGTGAAATGATTGCGCGTGCTGGCGTTGCCAAGGATACAGAGTACGTAGTGTGCGTAACGTGTGACGCAATTAAATTTTACGTGAAGAGAAACCGGAAGACAGTATTTTGAAATTGCTTCGTGGGAAATAAATAAATAAATAAATCCTGCAATTTCAGATACAAGCGCCGACTCGATATGTCTAATCTGTTTTGTCCATTTCAAATATGACCCATTCATTATGAAGTCGAGTAACGAGTAAACATACATCGAGTAACAATACCGTGTGGAGACTATATTATCTACAAGATAACATTTCTTCATTTTATAAATATCCATCAGAAAAGACCGACTGAATGTTCGGGTAACTTATTTTAGGCCGATGTTAATTAGGCTAAATAATAGGCTACTAATTAACATTTGCGCCATTTTAAAAGCCTGATCACTTGGGTCTCAGCTAAGCGGGTCTGGAAATAAAACTAGATGGAAATATCCAACACATATGATTCAGGGAAATTTGTCATTTAGTTATAGCCTTGTGGAAGGCTGGCTGGACAGGTTTATTATTTCATTTATTCATTGCTTCCGAGCGTGAGTGATCCGATTTCACAGGCAATGTCGGATCTGTTCACCAAGTCAGGCTTTTTCTTTTTTTTCTTTCTTCCTAGAGACAGTAAATCATCTATCCACACATCTGCTGTGATGGAGGTCTCCGGATACTCACTGAATCGAGAAACACCCCGATTTTTACATTCAGCCTCAATTTAATCTTTATTCAGCAGTGAGGGTGGTCTAACCAAGAAAAACTTAGAATATCTAATGATAATAATAATAATAATAATAATAATAATAATAATAATAATAATAATAATAATAATAATAATAATAATAATAACTACTACAACATTAACAATGATGCTGATGATGGTTTTTATTATTATTATTATTATTATTATTATTATTATTATTATTATTATTATTACTCAGGACCCTGACTAAAGTCATGCATTACATGGTTAAGATTATTCAGTAATCATCCTGTTGACTTCTCGTTAACCGCGTAGCCTACAAAAGGGAAAGTCAAATTTAGCCATGGATTTTCCATTTAGCCATCAAAATGAGCAAAAGTCCTTTATACAGCTGACATAAAGAATGGCGCTTTGGCAGGAGGTTCTCGACTTCATGTAATCGGACAGAAATCCACCATCTCACGACTTTATCACCGTTCATCAACAAAAGCCGAGCTAGCACTAAAACAAACAACTAAACCCACTAATAAATTTTAAAAAATTATTTTCAAACACTGTAAAAAAAAATCATATGATGGATACGTTCCAGTAGATGCTTACGTTTTAATCATACTCTCTAAAAATTCCCGGGATACAAATAACCCAATTTGGAATTCCAGATCTAAGTTCAAGGAGGACCATCAGCTGTTTTGATTAGTGAGGCTGGATGTTGACTGAGCATGCTGGGTTGACTTTTTAACCCATCTCGTTGGTAATACTGACTGCTGGGCTGTATAGACAAAAATCCAAGATAATGTTCAAATGAAAACGTGAGGTAATTGTAACTATAGGCTAAGTTATGTAAATACTTAGGTTATGTAGAATTCCAAAACAAAGTAGTTTTATGTTAACTGTAAATGGAAATATGTAATAAATGAACTAATATTTACAACTATTACAACATCTATCTATCTATCTAACTACACCCACATTTCTCCCCTCAAATAACATTAGCTAACATAGAGTACTTTTTCCCCAGTCACCGAACACACGTGAATACACTTCAAAAAGTGATTACCTGCACAATATCCAGTTTAGTTAAAGAAATATTATGATGAAAGGTTCAACTAAATTCTGAATTATGTGAAAAGGATAATCCTCAGATTCCTTACAGCTGAATTCCATACAGAATTCAGATTCCATACGGCTGGATTCTTTTACTTCTGAGTTTGCATTTCCTCTCAGTCGAAAATTCCAGAAAGTTAATGTTGACGCAATGTGCTTGTTCCCTTTCAGGTCCGCGTTCCAAACCCAGCATGGTGAGTGACCCATTATCAACCCAAACATCTACCTGAGCCACCAAGCTAAACACATTAACCTAGTTGTAATAATAACTGAGCATTTCATACATGAACAAACATTAGAAGTGCAACTTTCTACGGTTTCCAGTTTGAGGACGTTCATGCAGAATTTGATTTTCGACGTTTAAACAACAACAACAACAAAAAAAGAATAAATAAACACATAAAATACACACACATACAAATCTCCTTCACTATTGGGATGTATATAAACTGTATAGCCCATACTATGCTTATATAACTGCACATATTTTCCATTATATGCATAGACAATATTTGGCTTGGTGGAGGCTTTCTTGAAACCAGTCTCTTGAAATTGTTGTTGTTGTTGTTGTTGTTGTTGTTGTTGTTGTTGTTGTTGTTGTTCTTCTTCTTCTTCTTCTTCTTCTTCTTCTTCTTCTTCTTCTTCTTCTTCTTCTTATTATTATTATTATTATTATTATTATTGTGTTATTATTATTATTATTATTATTATTATTGTTATTGTTATTTATTATTATTATTATTATTATTATTATTGGGTCTGTGAATGTGTGTGTGATTGTCCCCTGCGATGGATTGGCACCCTGTCCAGGGTGTCCCCCACCTTGTGCCCCATACCCCTTGGGATAGTATCCAGGTTCCCCACAACCCAGTAAGGATAAGTGGTACAGAAAATGGATGGATGGAAAGATTATTTTTATTTTATTTTTATTTATTTATTTACATTTTTGTTTTATTTCCGGCACTATTCATATTACATATCGTTACATATTGCTCATGTGATGCCATTTCTGACACTTGGATCATGGCCTGAAACTAAATTAGCCCTTGTACTGACTAGTTCCCTGATGCTGGTGCCCTAATCCCACACACAGATGTTTGTAATTAGGGAACCAAGGGTTCCCTGAGCATGAGAGGACAGAAATGGACAATGGACTGAATAATCAAAGAACAGAATGACTCATATGCAGAGTAACTGTTACACAGTTTTGTTTACCCTTTTGGAACATTATTTACTGGCAAACACTCAGAAGTCTAATTGCCAAATTCTTTTGGATGACTCTTGTTATTCTCAAAAATATTTTTTTCCAGCAAGTCATGTATCTTATTACAAGCAAACATACTGACCATAATATATCACTGTATAACATCACTTGTGTGTTGTAGTATTGCTCCACTTTTATGTGACTTCTGTTGTAAAAGCTTATAATATAGTGTTTACTATGATGCATATGTAAATTAATTAAGCTGTTTAAACACATGCATACACTATGAGGTACAAAGATATATATATATATATATATATAGGCCATAAGAAAACAACATGTATTTTTTCAGTGCAGTAATTTATATGAAGACATGATAAACTATAAACGGATAAATTCTGCAAAAAAGGACCTACATTTATTATTAACAACAGTAGCTTGGATACCAGCCCATCTGAGGTGGATTAACATTTGGCAAGCACAGCATTGGCACCAACTGTTCTGTCATCCCCATGTAAATTACCTTCCACACACACACTCACACACAAAAAAGAAATACAAGGTCAATCTGATGTGATTAGAGCTTTTCTCTGAAGAGACAAATGTTTTTTTTTTATTCATGTCTGCAGTCATGCTGTACCATTATCCTGATGTACAAATCTACACCATAGTAATAAAATAATAACACTACGAAACACAACATGACAAATTATGTAACAAAATCATAATGTAAATCTTTCTTATAGCACGACTCATTGTATTCAATTGGACTATTCACTACGACAAAATACTCAATGTCAATTTTGTTTTATGATATGATGATGTTGGGCATAAACAGCCTCTTATTTAATACTATATATACTAAAGGACTAGTTCTAAGTATAATACAGATATAATGTAGATTCCCACTGCAGCTATTGGTCACCAAGGCTTTATAATTCAAACTATCTCCAGAACACTTAGTTTGCTCATAGTATTGCTAAGGTTGTTTTAAGAACCATTCTACAACATTTGGCCTGATTTTGAAAGCCCAGGACTAGTAACACCACAGCACATTTATTGCCACCTCTTCGAGGTGCAGTATGCAGTGCCCTGATTTTATAGCTTGATGCAGAACCTATGTTCTGCTCCATCCACCATAGATGCACGCAAGGTTTTTCCCATGGCCTCCGGGACAACACCGTCTAATGTAACGCCAGATGAAACTCCAAATTGAGCGGCTTTGTGGACCACAGTGGTTGCAGTGGAAAAGGCTCTGGGTGGTTAATCTGTAGGGCGAGTGCTCAGCACACAAGCCTGCACATCAATTAGGTGAGTAATGGATGTGGAGCTGGCACAGGACCCGAGTGAAACCAGAGCTGACAACTAGCTGAAATCAGATCATGAAACTAAGGTCTGTACGAACTGTGCTTGGCTGAGAGGGGGGCAGATGAGGCGGAATGCCTCCATGCTCCCATTACAAGAAGTGTTTTGTGTGGAGAGGAGCTTGAGTGAGAGTGGGCCACACTAGACCCAGTGACATTTAACTCTAATTGCAGTCTGGCTTCGATGGTGGTTAAAAGATGACTTAAAAAACTGAGTTTGAGAACTACTTCACAAAAGTAGAAGTGGTCACCCTGATTTATCTACCTAATATGCGCAAAAGCATTCTAAAAATGCAATGATATAAGAACATCAACAAAATATTTTACACCAGTCATCACAATTTTCTTTGCATTTGCTAAAATTAATTTAAGAATTTTCCAAATGACCTCCTGTAATTCCCCAAACTTAATAAATGCAGTGCAAGTGCCTCTCTAGATCAGGTGCTGTATCAGTACTGCACTAAAGGGTGGTTACTTATATAATAAAAAAAGATTCTAATATACATCGGTATACTTAAAACATACACACAGTTTGTTTATCAAAAACATCTATATCTCTGCCCAGTTATGCTCAATAACCAGAAGCAGTACATGAAATCTATCAACACAGTGAGAGCATTCAGAGCTGGATGAAAGCAGGTACTGCGATAACAAGTAGCTCATAGTCAGACACAGCGCTTTATTGCCTCTCACTCTCTGACAGCACGTTTCGAATGTCACAGTCTGGAGAAGTCCTGAGGCACAGGTGAAAAATAGACCCATGTCAGAGGAAAGATATTGAGAGGACAAAGTGTGTCAGATATGCACCTGAGGTTAGCTGCCATGGCCCAAGTCCAGTCTCTGCAGCTGAACAGAACAGAGAGCCGCCATAACCCGAGGCAGACAGAAAAGAGTGACGACCCATCTCTCTGCCCTGATTGCCTTATTAAAGATATCTATAGTCGCAGATGACATATGATGTCAATGATTCTATCACAAGATTTATTAATATACATGCTATGTTATAATAGCACCATTCACTGTTAAACTTTTGCCTTGCTCCATAGGTACTACTAAAAGTATAGCATTAAGGGAATTTTCATTTCAAAGGTCACTCCAAAATTACAGCATTATTGGTTATATCTTATGTACAAATTGCAATATTTTACAGTATATATTTTAAGAGTCTCATCACACAGTCAAGCAACACTACTGTCACTGTCTGTGCCTGATCTGTGTAATATAACTGACTGTGTTTGTCAGATAAATAACAATCACTTTGGCTGGTATTATCAAAAATTTTGGACAGACTTTCAATATATATTTGGTTTTTCACTTAATTATATAGTTAATAGATTTATTACTCTTGCCACTAAAGATCATTGCTATTGATAGCTAGTTATGTAGCTAATTGTCACTATCATTACTTTATCTCTATTGCTAACTGTCTACTTTTTAATTGCTGAAATAGCTAGGTAGCTATCATATTAGGCCAATGACAGTTTCACCATTTTTGGCAGTACCACTCTGGTCTGGTATAACTAGCTAATTTTGAGGTTGTTTTTTTTTGTTTTGTTTTTTTACTGTTAATGAGATAGTTTGTTACATTTGTTACATTAGTAGCCAGCTAATTATTAAGGTTTAAAAATGGTAGCTAGGTAGTGTACTTATTAACATTAGCTGAAGGTTAGTTAATGGAGCGCTTTAGTAGATTTTCACATTTTAGACTTCAGACATCAGAATAGTTTGATCAGAAATAACCATAGGTGGAGCATGGTGGATTAGTGGTTAGCAGGGCTGGGGGTTCGATTTCCCTTGTTGCCCTGTGTGTGTGCTAAGTTACCCTGTGTGTGTGCTAACTTTGCATCTTCACCCTGTTCTGCGAAGGTTTCCTCCGTATACTCTGGTTTCCTCCGCCAGTCCAAAGACATGCATGGTAGGCTGATTGACATGTCCATAGTGTATGAAACAGTGTCTGAATGTGTATGTGATTGTGCCCTGCGATGGATTGGCACCCTATCCAGGGTGTACCGCCGCCTTGTGCCCCATGCTCACTGGGGTAGGTATAGAAGTATAGAAGATGGATGGATGGATGTTTACAGCTGGAATACTGGAAATATAAATAAATAAACACAATAAACCTAGATACAGTACAGTACTTAGAGGGATGGCAGTATATTACTAGAAAAAGCAGTGAAAACTCTTAACAGTCAGTCCATACTGGATTTCGTAGAGTTTAATTTTTTTTGCGACTGTTGATTTTGCTGTGGCTTGTTACAAAATTTGCAATTGCATGAAATTGTTTTGCACAGTTTGTCTTTCGCGGTAATGTTTGTTGGTAAATGAGATTTTTTCACTGTACTCACGTTCACGCACGTGAATCGAAGAGGGGTTTGACTGAATGCGTGTTGCGATGACGTCACATGACACGTCTTGGCCCAAATCTGTGATAATTTTGAAAAATTGCAAGCTCCTCCAAATATTGTGGAGTTAGCTTGATTTAGCGTTCATTTCTGCAATCGCAAAATTGTGAAACCGTGGAGGGTCTGAACAGTGTATGTACAGTATATTTACTGCAGGAGCACATAGCAGTACTAAGCTCAAATGAGGCATTATAAGCTGTTATAAATCAAAAGTTTTGTTTTCAAGCATAAGCAGAAAGCAAAGCCCATAAATAAAAATTACTAGCCATTTTAGAAACCAAAAAAAAAGTTTCTATAAATTTTAATCAGAGTAACATCAGATGCAAACCATAAAGTGCTGAAAATATTATGATGAGTATGATGACACTAATTAAAGCACAGTCAATATCTTACTTCTTAATCATACTGGAAAGCACTGTGCTCCTTGTTACAAAATAAAATCTGAAAGATGATGGAGGTAGCAGTCACATTTGGCTGCATCTGGCTATCAGAGCTAATTTGGGTGTACAGATAACACTCCTACAAGCAAATCCAGAGAGTGTGACTGCTGCTGTGTTAACGAATGCCTGCTGACAATAGGACAGAAATATTCCTCCCCGACTGCGAATCCTTTCTTACCAAATGAACATGTCATGCTTCACCTGCTTTACCGAGAGCATTCCCAAAAGTAAACTAACACATAAATAACAAAACACTGAAAGTTTTTACAAAACGGCACTTGCAGAGCCCTCAATTCTCATTATAACTTAGTCTTTGGCACCCAGCTGTCAAGCCTGTAGTTTTTATTCAACACTATATTTCACTTACATAACATGTATTGTGGCTTATCTGCAGCTTTAGAACAGCAGCAAAAACAGAGTGTGAAAACAACACAGCACACACTACACACTCAACAGCAGAGGAGATTTGCAGGCGCTTGAACAGACTCTGCTATCTATCATGGATGAGGAGGTGAGTCTTAAAAGATCGATCTACAGCAAGGAGAGAGAAAGAGAGAGAAAGAGAGAGAGAATGAGAATGAATACGAGCAAGAGAATCATCGCTCACCTGTTATAATTAGCCCTGGCCCTTTCACAGGATTAATTACCGCAAGATTTTTCACTTTCCTGATTAGACCACATGGGATAGCTAGAAGCAGTGAAATAACTATGGCTGAATAAAGAGGAAAGAGCAAAAGAAAAGGACAGGACAGGGGTATACTCTCTCTCTCTCTCTCTCTCTCTCTCTCTCTCTCTCTCTCTCTCTCTCTCTCTGAGTGTATGAGAGTCTCTCTTCTCATGGACAACATCTCACTTTGCTTTTCCTTTCTCTCCCACTTTCTCTGTTGACCCTAGTGACTCCCTGTTTCAGGCCTTAACCACAACTGGCTCATATGGGATTGCTCTATCTACCTAAGATTTATGGACTGACCTCTTTGTGTCAAAGACTGTTCACTCATATCTCTCTCTCTCTCTCTCTCTCTCTCTCTCTCTCTCTCTCTCTCTCACTCTCACTCTCTCTCACTCTCACTCTTTCTCTCTCAGAGGTGTGATTGGCTCTGTTCGCTAGCTGCTTCACAGTATGAGACACTAAAAGACACACTACAGAGTACCTAAGCAATAAAGGAAGGAGACTAGATAGCAGCAGAGAGCAAGGAAAAAAGAGGGAGATAGTGTTAAAATGGCTGATGAATGTCTTTACCAGGGTGGCTAAAATAGGAAAGGAGGACGGGTGGACCTTGGGCGGCGCGAGGGGAGAGCTGGTGTTATGATTGATGGTGAGGAGCCGGGTGTGTCTGGATCAATGCTGAGAGCTCTGTAGTGTGGAACAGGTGAGAGGAAGATGAGAAATGGGGGTTTGCAGTCTGGCCTTGCACTTGGATTTGCCATTTCAAAGCACATTGCTGATCATTCTTGCAAACACACCAGAAAAAACCAAAACAAAAACATAAACTTTAATCAGCCTTGAGTTTTTCTGTCCTATTATAGCCACTTGAGCATGGCTAATTCTGTTGCCCTCTCCTAACCCTTTCCCTCATAGCCACACTAGGGATAACTCCCATAGCTCAAGTGCTGGAGTTAACTTGATATATTCATTAGCTGTGAGCGATGCCCCTGGATGGCTCCAGCAGCTGTGTGTCTCTTTGTGCGAGCTGAATGGAGTGAGAGGAGTCTGATTGAGCAGCAGCAGTAATCTCTTACTGACAGACAGGCAACCAGCCACTCGCTCATTCCCTCATCTGCTTCAAGTTGTCAGACACACACACACACACACACAGTCACATCCTCACATTCAACTTTCAATTAACTAGCCAAGCCGGGAGAGGAGAAAAACACAGCTGAAGGTTGTAAAAAGTGTGAAATGGAGTAATGTAGAGAGAAAGCTGGAATGAAGTTGTGCATTGAGAGTGCTGGAGAGAAAGATAATGGAGTGAAAGAGATAAAAAAATGGAAACACAATGAGTGGGAGATGAAAAGAAAAGCATGAGAGAGAGAGAGAGAGAGAGAGAGAGAGAGAAAGAGAGAGAAGTGAGGATTGGGAAGATGTACGCCTCAGTGGCCTGTCACATACAGCAGATGTTGCTGCCTATTGAGCTGTTAATTTAACGGAAGTTTATTGAATAGTAATTAGGTGGAGCTAGCTTAACATCATAGAGAGAGGCCCTGACTGCAAGCAAAACTCTGCTGTCCTCTCTTACACACTCTCCCTCATTCATTTCACCTTATGCTCTCCTTCTCCCCTGTCCTCCAACATCCATGCAACAACATCTGTACCACATGAAACAAGAATTGAATAGATCTTGAAAACACCTCCATAAAAATGTGTATCCTTATTAGAATGTATTTATATGGCTGTTTCTGTAGACCATCTCCACATAGGTAACGTAATCAATTCAGAATGTTGCTCGAAATTATTTGGTTGCTCTATAACAACAAATGTTATTATTTTTTCATGTAGTTTAGTTTTTTTGTTTTTTAAATGTACACGTTGTCCGGGTGAGGGAGGGGGGGGGTGTTTGAGGAAAATCAATGTTTAATCAGCAGTGAGATGTTTGCCTGTGCGGCACGGGGTGCAGGAAGAAAAAAAGATTCCGAATGAAGGTGGATTTAGTGTTATAATTATCTCAGTGTGAGCAATCAGTCAACATCTACAACTCTATAATTCAATATGCCAAACTCTGCTCTATCACAGCAAGTCATAGGAGCCTACCAAGAAGCAAGAACATTACGCATATACTGAGAGCTCTTTATGAAGCATCACGATACTTCTTCTGGTTGGAAATCAGAAACAGCAGCACTTGGAGGGAGCCTGTTACACAGCTAAAGCAGCGTTCCACAAACACTGCTGCTGTTCTCTTCCATCAGTGTCTCCTCCATCACAGAATGGACTGCCTGTGGGTGTTTTCTGCTCTGGCACCTGGTCTCTCTAGTCAGGCTAATATGGACACTGGCAGTTTCATGCGCTGAAATACTTAGAAACATATGCTGCTTTTGTGATGGAGATGAGCAGCAGGGACGTAGCAGCCTTCTCCTTTCACTGCATGGCCAATAGGGGACCCCTGTGGAGGAGCGGAGGTCAAGTGGGAGATATTGTGATTGGCAGGCTCCAGGGGGAGGTCTTGAGGATGTGTGAATTAGGCTCATCAGTGTGAGGTCGTGTGACCCCTCGTGTGTCTCCCACCCCTGACAGCTTTATCAAGGCTCGGGGTTATGAATAAAAACCTCAACAGTCATGAATTTTAACACACCCAAGGGCCAAGGAAGCATTCTCAAAGGTTAACAAAACTAAACCCAATGAACTGTTAGTGTCATTTGTCACCCATGTCATTTTTCAGCCCCATTCACTGGCTATTAACTTCAACATGGAAAATAATCTGCATTTGTAAATTTGTGCTTATGGTGTAAAAAGAAATGGATAAGAAATTCATATATATGTAAGGTACAGCATGTTTAATAAAAACATATTAAATATAGTTTCAAAATATTTGTTTTTTTATTGACTTATTCCAAATTAAATCATAATAATATTATTTTGTGACACTATCTGAAATTCAAGTTCACATTGAGTAGTACATAATTAAATCTTAAAATCATTTCAATTACTTACATAACTTTACATGTGCCTTTTTCTATTTAAGCTGGAGTCCTTTTTCTAACCAGGTCAATTAACCTCCCCATTCAGTCATTATATATATATATATATATATATATATATATATATATATATATATATATATATATATATATATATATATATATATATATATATATATATATATAAAAAACATACACTCTCTCTCTCTCTCTCTCACACACACACACACACACACACACGTGTATATAAATAAATAAATAAAAAAGAATAGCTACACAAGACTCACAACTCTTGAGGATGCCATTACAGCCAGAGCATTGATTTTAAATAAAACACTGAACGTCTGCTGTTACTTGGAGCACATTTCAAAATGTCACATTTCTGGCCTGTCAAGCTAGCAGTGGCTTAGAGCTGTTTAGCCTGCATCAGACTGCAAGAGCAATGCCCAAATCACTGCTTTAATATCACATCACTCTCCCATTGATTTCATGTTAGTTGGCCAGTTCACCCTTTTTTTCTTGAATCAATTTGAAAATAAACTAAAACCTGAGGCAAAAATAACTATAAGAGGTTGCAACCTTTGATCCCTATATAATTGAAAGAAAAGGTCAATGTGTATAGGCACCACCATACATTTGCTTTTCCATTAAATGTTATCATTAATGTTTATGATCAAAAATCATTGGCTTAGTGCAATGTATAGATATTAATAAACAAGAGCATTGTGTCCATTCAGACTGTCTTTTCTAAGCTCTGTGGTAATAATTGGAATTTATCCTGCAATTGTTTAAATCTGACACTGATGTTGCAAATACAAAATAGATTTAGTTGAAATATTCATCCATTTGCTTGGACCCCTTATCCTACACTGAGTCTCTGGGAGTCTGGAGTCTCAAGGAATTCGGGGCACAAGGCCAGTCCATCACAGGGCACAATTCCGCATACATTCACACACTACAGACAATTTGGAGATGCCAGTAACGCATGTCTTTGGACTGGGGAGGAAACTGGAGTACCTGGAGGAAACTCCCAAAGCAAGGGGAAAACATGCAAGGCAAATGTTCTAACCACCAAGCCACTGTGCTCATTGAAAAATTAACTGCCTCTCATATGAACTTCAGTTAATTCTTGAACAGGCTAACTCATCGACTAGCAAGTGCACTAAAATGCACAATGCACATCTAT
>CM022755.1:21892933-21927933 GCA_012411365.1 Ameiurus melas | reverse complement strand
AGTGCGAGAGAGCACAAGTTAGAGAACGACAGAGAACCAAGAACAGCTTTTCTCCATTACAGGATAATGTAATCAGCAGTGTGGGAAATGGCTATGAGTAAAATGGTACAGCTGACATTTATATAAGAGGATATTGATGACATAAGCTGAGGAGGCAGGCATCCTCCCCTCTGCTCCCGTGGATTGATAAAGAAGCTCATTTAGCCAGTATATCATTCTTTCCCCAGAAGAGCAGAGGGAAACTGCTGGGCCTGGAGCGAAGCGCAATGGCGGGGGTAGACAGGGATAGACAGCAGATAAATAGGCTCAGATTTGAGCCTAACCTTTTCAGGCAAAGCAGGCAGGCCAACAAAATATAGCATCTTCCCTCTGCAAGTGCTTGGAGGCAACAGATTACACGGGTGATATACAACGAAAGACTTTGATACTGTCTAATCCTGATAGCTTTTTGCTTGAGTATTACAAAAAGGAGGCTCCGAAGTAAAAAGAAATAGAACGGTCTGGTGGAAGCTCACTCTCTCCCCTAGCAAAGTCTGAAAGAAGAGCTGGGAGCCCAGGGAAGGGGGGAAAGATGGTGAGGTGAGCATGAATTTCTGCTTGTATCAGCATTCACACAGGCAAGAGTAGAGAAGAGAGGGAATATAATTTAGTGTGGGTTTAGCTGAAGGCCCATGTCAGCCCTAAACAGCGATCTTAGATGATCATCTGAGAGGCAGTATTCTCATCCATCTAATTATGTTGATGAAGTCTGTGGAGAATCACAATAGTTAACGTCAGACGTTTTAAAAGCTTAGACCAGAAAGCTGTTGGATAAACTCTAAGGTAGTGGACTGATTTCTGTTGGCTCCTAGTGGTGCTCTTAAAATTCCCCTGTATTTACTAGATCATACAAGTCTTTGGCAAGCTTGAAGTCGTGTTTAATAGCAGCCCATGTAGAATTTCAGAGGAGCTCCACAGTATGTGGTCTTAAAATGGTCTTCACCATGACCAGAGAACATAGTATGTTTCTTGAATACACAGCTCATAATGTCTGCTACTTAACAGCAGGACTCCTATCACCTGCATATCAGCTCTAACACTGGGAGTAGTGAGACTGTTGAAGTCATGACATGACGTTCAAAAGGAAAAAATGGCTATTACAAAAATGGTATGTAAATTGCAGAGAACTCATTTGCACATATGACAAGCATGTTTAATAGCAAATTTCTAAAGCTTATTACACTGATTTTAGTGTCATCAATTTTCAAGCTAATGTATTATAACTGTTCAAAGAACCATTCGTCCATCACCAACTTCACATCAAAATATTGATAAATTCATGCAAGCACTCCAATCTAATTTTTCCTAATTGGTTATTGACCACTGACTTCCAGCATTGCTCACAAAACTGCTAATGTCTTTGATTATTAAATTATGTATTTTAATATATAAATAAATTGATGACTTAAGGCCTGTGAATAGTTTAATTCACCAGAGGGTGCTGAATAGCTCTGTGGGTCATAACCCATAATGAATAATTAAAAAAAAAAAAAAAGATTTTATTTTTATCTATAATAATGAGATACTTCCTCAACATAAAATTCTTACCCTTAAATAACTATTATGTTTGGCTTTATGGGGCCGAGCCTTAGGATAATTAAAACTCTTGGTTTTAGAATTCAAAAACTTAAAATTAATGAATGATGAATGAGCATTAACCAGACACTGAGCACATTTTTTTTCTTCTTTTTAATACATCATAAATAATACACATCAAACTACCAAACCGGGTGGAATGTATATGTGTGTAATGGAGGACTAGGGTAATAGCTACTGTAGGGAGTATGAAAGTGAACACTACACTCCTCCTCGTCGCAAGATGCCCGAGTCTATTACATAGCAGTGTAACAGTGATAAAAAGCTCAATCAGTCTTTATGATTGGTGTAGGATCAAGTGTTTCTTTAAGCAGTTTTTATGCCACTCCACATACCACCAACAGAACAGAAGGCCTGCAGTGCACCTTTCAAATGACCGCAGATTTCCTTCAGAGTGGTCAGTGCGTGGTTGGAGTCTGCCTACACAAGGGTGACCTTTTGCTGTTTTTATTGTAACTCAATCAGAGCCTGGGGCTTGACACCCGAACCCAGTGAAGGGCACAACACAGTCCCAGAACACCTCTAACAGGCGTGACCGCACCCAGCTCATACTCACTGCCGGTCCCCACACACAAACTCAGATTTATTACAATTCTCTTTTTCCTCTGTTTGTCTATAGAATTTCCATGCTGCCAAAGCCTGACATTTTATGTTAAAATAATTCATCAGTGAAAGTCAGCTGCAATGCTGCAGTCAGACCTATAAACCACATAAACCAGAAAACAAGACGCATCCTTTAAAATGGTGCCCATGAAAAGAAATCACATAGAAAATATAAACTGAAGTGAAAGTATGATGACTACATAATAAGAATGCTTGCTTTGTTTTTATTGTCATGAAAGGAGCATCCCTACTTTGTGGCCCAAATATAAATCAGTTCACAGTTCTGGTATACCAACTAAGCAATAAAGCTAGTATATCATAATCACATTCCCTCTCTTCACACTAAGCCTTTGATGGTCTCTTTGAAATATCACATTTCTATACAAAGATTAATGGTCACTCTTATTGGCCTAGTATAGCCCTTACTTTGTAGTCAGTAAAGCGAAATTCATCATTACTGAATTACATGTATCACACAAAATCATCTGTTATGATCACTACTCAAGCACTTTAATGGGCAACAACACAACCATATTTCATCCCCTTTCTATCATGAGCATTTTCCTTAAATCTATTCTTCAATTAATCACTACTTTCCTCCATATAATAATAAAAACACATGGATTATGGAGGTCTAAACCCTTCAATAATAAACCGGATCACTCATCAAGTTATAAATCTGCACCGCTGTGGCTGGGATCAGTGCTTTGAGAAACAATGTGTAGCAGTGACTCTATCTAATTAGACTCAATCTAATTCTCTGGCATAAAGAAGAATGTAAAAATAATAACAACAATGTCAGACTTAGCATTGATTGTGTTCAAGCGATCCCTTGGTATGTTTCTCAGTGTTGGATCAGCTGCTGGAGCAAGGCTTCAACTTTAGTCCTGACTGGTAATGCAGGTGTAGGCTTTGTGGTGCTGTGACCTCTCTGTTGGCTCTGGGGCTCAGGCACACAGTAAGGTCAACAGTGTACACCAGATCAAACACACAGATGGGCATTGAAAGAAAAGTGAACTGCCACAGTCTAGACTGAGTCACTGGAACAGATCTATGGCTCTCTGTTTGTCTAAATAGCAATCACAACTTGTGATTTCGTCCACCCGACCCCTATTAACCTTCGGACACAGTGTTACAGCACTTTGACTCTGAAAGACTTTCACTAAGCAGAGTTTAATTCTACATGGTTAAATGTCAAGACTATGGCACTGTCTTATATTACGAAATCATGTTACATAGGTTTAAAATTTGTTCCCAAACACAGTGAGCACTCTCTTCTAAAGAAGGCAAAGAAGTAGGTGGACAATTCTGTAGTTGAATTTGTATCGATATATATATATATATATATATATATATATATATATATATATATATATATATATATATATATATATATATATATATATATATATATATATATATATATATATTAGTGTGTGTGTGTGTATTTTTTCCCCATAAGTTTGATACTTTCATGAATGTTCATGCCAGACTATGGGATAGATGATCTTTAAAACCCTAAAGCTAATATTACATTGCATGATTCAGAAACAATGAAGCTAAGAGAAAAGGTATTAAGCTATGAGAGTGATTGCATAATGTGTTGATTGTCATATGCATGCTTGTAGGCACTGGGCTGTTATTCAAACTTGAACATATAACCAGGTGACACATGGCATATGTGTCTCTGATCTCAATTCACAACTCTGAGAGGTCTGTTACTCCTACTCAATTCATTATTGACTTAATACATAATTTTTGGCTGATTTTGTTGCTTCGGCATTGTAAATATTAACTCATATAGTTCAAGGAACTATCGAACAACTATTGAGCCAATATAGTAATTTCATCATGGATCACCTTTGGTTACATATGCATAGCTACATGTATTTGACCTATACATAACTTGAATGACACCTGCCCCACCCCCATTCCCGCAACACCTTCCACGCTGTATCTAAAAACCAACACACACCAATACACATAACAATAGCTAAGAATATCCAGAGTGGTTAGTAATAATCGCAGTATTATTATGAAGCACACGAGAAGTTTATATTACATTTGTATACACCAAAACAGGTGCTGAATGTTGCCATCAACTCAAAGACTGGCCAAGGCTGCAAACACCAACAGCAGCAGCAGCAAGAGCTTAATCACACATAAGGGACATTCCTATAGCCTCCCATAAACCAGCAAGCAGAAAACCAATTCACTTACACATCACAGAGGCCACAAATTCCTCTGATATAATGCTGTGTTATTTTTAATGATGTACTACCCGGCATGTGACCATACGGCTCAGTACAATCCAGAAATATAAGACGTAGACTCAAAGACAAAATATTTCAACTTTAGATGGACATAAATCTGTTGAAGCTGAACAGATTGTCTCTTCAAGCCTCTTTATGCCTTCCACCAGTCATGTCACATATAATCATGAAGTCAACACTCCTTAGCTGACAGTAGCTACTATCTCATTTGTCTCTCTGTAAATTGTTGTTTGTGAAATGGATAACGTAAGCCCTGCACAGGCATGGAGGAAACCAATGGTGCAAACATTTTTTTCTCAGAAATCCTGTCAATTACTTTTATGAGTAAGCCTAGTGAGAAGGGATTAGCAAGGGTCAGAGGGTGCCAGTGCAGAATTCTAATGCCAACCCAGAAGGCATGGGTACCTGCTAAGAAGCACTGTCTCAGCACTAGGGATTGAACATGGGTAGGCCATGAAGACACAGAGGAGAAATACAGCAAAGAGCAAAGGAGAAGTAAACCTCGTCGACCCGAGTCTTACTCGCATTCTTCTTAAAACGTTATTCTCACAGGGGTGATTCAGAAGCTACCATTCACTAATGGATCAAATCCACTGGTGAGCTAAAGAGTTTTTTAATTATAGACATCATGATGCATTGAATTAATTTTACTAGTGCATGCTGGGAAGCTCAATCCAAACGAGTGACAGAACATACAAAGCCTTTTGTGTGGGCATAGTCAGACCTGAGCTTACTGTTGTTGTTATTGCAGCTTCAACAGAGCACTGGCAACAAATGTAGTGAATTATTGTCCTTCCTGCATTTGCCAAGCAGTTTGCCATGGATGCATATCCTCAGGCTCTATAGATCTCTCTCTCTCTCTCTTTCTTGCACTCATAAAACTCATATTTATAATATTATTCCACCTCCTTAGCATATTTATGAGAGAGAACCTGGTGGGGATTGTCCCCCCCTTTTTTACTTTGTTTTTTTTATGAGACGATTCAGAGAAGAGGAGTTAGCCTCACCGCCCCAAACCAGAGGTCGGCCTTGAGTTCTAGCATAGCTATCTCTTGCACTCTTCATTCATTACCCCAGACTTAGCGGTGGTTTTCTGTCACTTCACTCTGCCATCAACACTTAGGCTCAAACTCTGCATTAACTATTCAGATGAGGCTGACTTGTGGCTGCTCCTCTCGGTACCCCGAGCCATGTCATTATCCTGTCTCTCTGTCGCCAATCGGCCCTTCTCTAATAACAGCCATTGTGAATTATTCAGGCCTAGTTAGGCACAGATCTCAGCCTGATGCACAATGCACATCATGAAGTCCATCCATCTCGGTGCTGAATAATGGTCGCCACAAGCCTCTTCTTCCTCAGAGTCCTTAATCACATGGCCAGTTCTATCTGAGCACCAGGAAAAAAACACTGCAGCTGAGATGGGATAAAACAAAAGAATCTCTGGAACAAAAGGCATGGGTTTTACTCATCCTGCTCTCTTCTGTTGACTTATTAAACACTTAACTTGGCTGTGAAACAACTTTGCTGTAATGTTTAACAATCTATCATTTCCTAATGAATATGATGACTGTTAAGATGGATACTAGTTTCCTGACTGGTGTATGTGTACACATTTGAAACCTCTATTATTAAAGCATCTTTTTTGTCTGCACAGTTCCACAAATCTGGTTTCATACCCAAGTTACATCTATCCATCTTATTCTAATTCATATGAAATACAATAAAATGAGATATACTCTACATCTAGCTACATAAATCACATTAAATGCATCTGCAGCTACAATAAAAAGTGAGTTAAGTTCCAATGAAGGTGGTATATAAGCATCCTACATAATATTTTCCCTTTTTTAGCTGCTGCTGCACCCCATCTTCTGTAAGCTATACGTTTACATCAGCCACATATCATACACATTTGTTTTAATTGTTTTTGGATAAAGGACAAGTGGATACAGGATCAGTGAAGCTACTATAAATGCTTATGAATGCAGGGAACAAGCTGTGTGAAACAAACCTGGCAACCCAAGTCTTTTGTCAGAGAGCGTTGGGGCTTTACAGTCATTATGAGGCTAATTAACAGGCACAATTATTTTGTAGGAAAGCTCATCAAAGAAATGATGGCGAAATGGAAGCTAAAACAACTGTTTTCTAAATCAATGAATATGTCATTAAGATCTAGTAAATTAAGTAATCTCCTTCTATCACTTTGCTTTCTAAAAGCAAAACACAATAGCATGCACGAAAATAGCATGCGAATCGGATGAACTTGTCAAATCCTAAATAATTTGGTGACTATTATGTCATTATGTGTTAAGTCTTTTGTCAAATCTGTGGCTGTGCCAGTTTGTGCTATCTGGCAGATTGATCTACATTTGGCAATGCTGTGTGATACAGAGACAGCAGACGAGTCAAACACACCTATGGGAAACACACCTGAGCCTAGTGAGCATGTAGACATTTTCCACATGAGTGCTTTTCAATTCCAAATCCACAGAGATGAGGAGTGCGCCGTGCCCCTCATTTCAACTGAGCTCTTAATTAATTAGTGTTGATAGAAGCTCTAATAGAATATTATTATGGATTTCATGTCTCCAGTCACGAGCTGAAGCATCCAGTGAATGCAGCTAAAACCTGTTCAGAGACAACAACAAAAACCAAACACCTAAACAGCCACAAAGTTATTGAGTTAAAGGAGCCAAATATGCACACATATCTTTGGCTGGTCACCATTATTTGAGAAAATAAAAGAGCCAGAAAAGTTAAGGTTTGGGTTGGTCAAATAAGTGAAATAGGCATTAAAAGCTCCAGTGATACAGAACTGAATGTGAATCCTGAAGCAATATAGCCCATTGCAAGCTCAGCTTAAGATGACCTACTGTTTATCCAGAGGATAACTTGTAGTTCTGCTAATGGAATTTATTTATTTATTTTTATGACCAGCCTAAACTCTGGAACAGTGTTTCACAGAAAGTCAGGTATTTGTAAATCCGAATAAAAAAAAGTATTTGTTTTACCTGGCCTTTTTCAGTTTCTGGACATTTCATCTTATATACTGCATGCTTTTTAAGATTTAAAGTAATTCTCACAGATTTATAGACAGTTGCTTATACTACTACTACTACTACTACTACTACTACTACTACTACTACTACTAATAATAATAATAATAATAATAATAATTGTAAATAGTAATACCATATTATTATTATTATTATTATTATTATTATTATTATTATTATTATTATTATTATTATTATTATTATTATTATTTTAACCACTCAAAGATAGTAAGACAGACTGTGTTTGTGTGTGTTTGTAAGTATGTGCATGAATGTGTGAGAATCTGCTTCGAGCCAGCAGGTGTGAGCTGCTGGCCTCAGCATTTTCTTGCAACTGAGACTCACTTTCAGGGGGAAAATCCTTCAAAGCCTCTGCATCGCATTGCACCACACACAGATTTTTCTTACCCCAAGAATCCTTTTTTTTTTATTTGAGGTAAATCAAACACTTCTGAACCACCTGCCTCACAGAAACAGACCACACAAGTTTTCAGCAGAGCAACCGGAACAGCGCATTTACACCAGAATAAAGTTGCCAACTTTTTAACACACCAGGCATGACTAGCCAATCAAACGCTAAATTTGTTCTGCTTTCTCATGTAATTAAGCCCATTACATCCACATAAAGATGCTGCCGCCGCCTACATGCTACAGCGTGGGAAATTATAAACACAGGACCAATGTAGGCCTACATGTCTTTAAATGGTAGAATGCCAGAGCTTTGACACACATACTCTCTCTCTCTCTCTCTCTCTTCTCTTACACACACACACACACACACACACACACGAATACATACACACTCATTAGCCATTAGTTGCATAAAACCCACTGTGAATGCAGAATCAGGGATAAACAGGTGACATAAATGCTGACTGCGTTCCCAAGGACATGGAATAGTGCGCAGTGTACTCTACAAAGAGGTACAGTACCGCTCCTAATTACACCAGTGCAGGATAATGTGATGGGTTTCATTTAAAGTGTTGCTTAGATGATTTTAACTCCAGGTGCACACACTCCTTTAACTTGTCATGGTTTGTTAGATCACATTAATGGCAATGTTGTTGCAGAACAAGAAACAAAAGAACAAAAAAACTAGCTGAAAGTTTGCAAATACTTGACATTCTTAATGGAGATCATTTCAAAAAGGTGGTGCCACCAAACAACTGGTTAATGGCGGAATCTTTTTCCTTAAATAACCTCAAATGTACAAGAATATTTGATGTCTAGCACAGTTTTGTCTTTCCCACTTTCCGCTACATAAATGAAAATATCATTATTATTTTTAATCACTTCTGCTCTAATCTGAATGAAATGAAATGAAATTCGACAAAATTCATGATGCATGATATAAAATGTTTTGTAAAATGCTCAAAAATCACAGCCTTTGTAAACTTATCCACACTTATGATTGCTCTCACCCACGTGGTAATTAACAGCATTTGTTTGTTAATTTTACAAACAGTAATCTGGAACACAGTTACAATATATGTATCCCAGGAGAGGTTGAAATGACACCTGTGTGCACAGCTGATCAGCCTCGCATTTAGCTGCCTAAAGAATCCACTTTCTACTTTGTTATCCACTACTCTTAGCCAGCCATGAGCAGTGGCTGTGGAATGAAACCATACTCCACTAGTCAAGCAGCCATTACCTTCTCTATTGACTTATCTAATGAGCCTTTAAGCCTTTATGATACATCTCCATTTATGTGCTTCCTAGATCCACTCAATCAATCAGATTGAAGAACGTTCAAGAAACGCCTGCAATTTCAGCTTTTACACTGGACGTTTTGTCCTTGTGGAAATGTCTCTTTAAAAGATGCCGTGTTCTCTTTAGTGGCAGTGCAGTCAACAGTGCTCAGAAAAGCTCTGACTTGGCACAGTCATTTGAGCTGATTAGGGAGAAACACGTCGGCTAGTGTGACACTGTTTACTGTCTCAGCTCTATATTTGTACCAGTGCCCAGTTCCTGTACTGCATGAACAAACAGACACACACATACATTGATCCTTACACTCTCACACAAACACACACAAAAACAAGAACATATACAGTCACAGCCAATAAAATAATAAAAATGCATAAAAATGACCATTAATACAATAAGCTGATGTTTGTGGTCCTGGTTCATCACTACAGGCAGAGCATGCATGCAGCAGACAAAGTAGGCAGGCTGTCAGGCCTTTTCCTCTTCTTCAGCTCTGAACTAAAAGTGAACTCGGCTTTGCTATATATAAATACAGCTTTGCAGCCAATCAGTGGCGTGGCTCCAGGGCATCATCTCGCTGCGCTGACTTTCCCATTACGATAATGCGAATCTCTCGCTCAGCCACATAATACTGGCAAGCGTGGATAAAATACTGTCTCCCCTCCGCTGTCTCGGCCCGCTCTTGCCACACACAATGAGAGAAAGCCTGTGCATACTAATGAATGAGCCCCGGGACCTACAGCCCCTGCAATGTGCTGGAGCGTCCTGTAGGGGGCAGAAGTTCTGGAATTACAAGCTTGATATGGTTGTATATCATGCTTCTTCCTCAGGGGTACAAGGGTGCAGGATTAAAAGGTGTGTCTAAATATGCAGTTTCCTAGACACTTTGACAGTTCCTACATTACTGAAACTGAATTCAAGCAGTTTAGCTTGGATAGTTTCCAACTGATATCTATCCATCTATCTATCTATCTACATATATATATATATATATATATATATATATATATATATATATATATATATATATATATATATATATATGTGTTTATATATATATATATATATATATATATATATATATATATATATATATATATATATATATGTATATATATATATGTATATATATATATGTATATGTATATATAGACACACACACACACACACACACACACACACACACACACACACACACACACACATACACACTTAGTGTTGTTAGTTTTCATTTTCATGACACAATTAAAACTAATTAGAGTTAACTAAAATTACGATACTGTTTGCCTGTATCTCAAATGCATATCACAAACCCTAACAAGAACTACAGCACTTTTAAACCATACCCAATATGATGTATTCATAATTTATTTTGGAAAAGATAAGTCAGTATACGCTCACTTATCAACAACACCCCCCACCACCACCACCACCTCCACCGCCACACACACACACACATACACACACATACCCACACACCACCACACACAGGCACACACAGCTGAGCACTCTGCACACATACACAATGCTGCAGAATGGGCGGAGGTGTGTGACTTGTGGACCATGAACAGAAAACATGGAAAGAGTGTTTGGATACGGACACTGTGTTTGCCATTTCTAATTTGTAGGCAGGGGACGGGTATGGGGCGATCACAGCATGATTCATATTAAAAGTCAATTGGCCTTCAAATTCCTCGGGTCCCCCAAAGTCACTACTGGTGTGAAGGAAATGAGTCTTAATGGAGTGGCAGTGCCACTATAAAATATCTGAAATTGAATCTGACCACAAAACCCAATGGTCCAGGCACAGGAGCTGAGCGACTGACCATTACAGATATGAGATTCTTTATTCTTTTTGTTCATAAGGTTATTTTATTTTTTATTTTTTTATCTGTTATTTGATTATGAACATCCGAGCACTCTCAAGATGTCCTTTCTGTGTCCAGCTCTCCCTTTCTGCCTGAATATCAGAGCACTTAGTAATCTCAGCTCCACTTTTAATTTCTCGCATGTCTGCCTGCGCTCAGAGTGCTGGGGTAACTGGGTAGGCGATATAAGGCGAAAAGGCCATAAAATCCTCCTGCTGTGTGCGATATATTAACTTTAACCTCATGGTAATTACCAAAAACTATTTAAACTCAACTTTTCCACTTAGGGTGCTTTCCTGTAATACTGACCACATTTTAGCTGCTATTAGCTGCAGGAAGCAGGAGCAGGAGTGGATATGGTGCTGATAAGGTGAAATGTCTACTTTTAATTTATTCTCACTGACTTAAACTACGTTCACGTTCTCTCTTTTTTATGGAAAAAGGTTGGTTCTTTCTATTAAAAAAGTATAAGGACAATTAAAAAGATATTATTAAATAAATTCATTATTTAATCACAGTGACTGTGTATGCCATAGAATTAATATTGTGTTTGCATTACACAGCTTACACATTTACACCTTATTACAGATCCTGTCATTACGTTTGAAAGGTCAGGACTGGCATGTGTGTCCAGACCAGTGCAAACGTTCCTAGATTCAGGCAGACACGTGCTCACATTGCCCTCTTCAGGCCTGGCTGTGTAAGATGACCCTGCTCATCCATCATCCTGGCTGGAGGAAATCCAAACAGCTCAATATCATGTTTAACTAATCAGACAAGATAATCTATTTAATGACAGCCTGGAGACATGAGATAAATGTTAGCCACTCAAAGCACTTTGCAGTCAATTCATGTTGCCTAAATACTCTCTCAGGAAATCTAGTACATGGAACTAATCGCCAGTTTATGTTAGTATGTTTGGCAATATCATTTGCATTTCGTAAGAGCCTGACTCTTTTTAAGACTCAAAATCCTTGATCTTCACTAATACATGTTAAAGCCAAGTCCCTATTTCTCTCACTCTATAACCACCCCCCCCCCTCCAATTTCCTGTATCCATCTTCATGACAGATGCAGGGAGAGGCCTGAGGCTGCAGTTAAGAATATGTGATGCAGAGATTCTTTATTAACATTTCATTCCCATTCCCCGCACGACATAAATTAGATGGGACGTTAAAGGCTGTCAGCTGTGGCGATATGTCACAGCAGTGCGGCTCTGTCCGTAGGACGTCCTCTGCCTCTCCTGTAATGTCTACCTTCACCACTGCTTAAAAGACACCTGAGCCAGTGCCCATTCCAACCAAGCTGACTACCTCCGTACAGAAACACATTAACACCATGCCTTAAAAAAGGTTTATTCAGCTCCATTTAAGCCTGTGTCTTTCACCAGATCCATGCTCTCGATCTGTGCAGTGTTTATATCTGTGGCATTGTGTAGCTTGTTGTTGGCACTGCTGTGTTGGCTGAATTAAAAATGGTGGCAGCTTGTATGCATGGTGGCAGATCTGAAACGTGTCTGGCCCAACACTAATGTATTTATCATTAATCTTATCAGTGCTGTCTTTCCACATCATTTCAGGGCACTAGCATGATTTTTATCTCTAATTTGATGGTAATGAACCCATCAGCACAGAATGGTTTATGAATATGATGAAAAATTGCATTCATATTCACTCTGGACAAGACACGTCTCCTTATCTCATTAGAAAAGCTGAAATTAAAATCACTCTTCATTTGTGAACATCCATATTAACAACGTGTGGTCTGCAGACAGCACCTTACATCTTCAAGACAACAGCCGCGTTTTGAATGTCTAAAACATTATCAAAAAGAACAGAAAATAATTGCAGCTGAAGAGAAGCGCAAGAGGTCTATGAAGGTTTTCAGTCATCCAAGTCGCTGAATTGTCTAATAGTAGTAAGTCAAAGTGACTGGGCTTGCGGTGTAATTTTCACTACCACAATCTTATTATACCACAGTTGCTTTGATTTACTACTTTTAAGCAAAAGCATAAGACATCCTTCACATATCTGTAATATAATAATGTTGGTGCCATCTATTTACATAAACTCAACACAAGGTAAATATTTGAGTGAAGTTTGGCAGAGACTCTGAGTGAAGCAGATGCAGGGCACAGTGCCGGGCTTGCTTCTGTGTTTTTGTTGCTTTAATTGCTCAAGCAGGACTCAGCAGTGTATGTTGTGGATAAAATGTCAGTGCTGAGAGGGGTACCACTGCCCCAGGGGCCCAGTGGATGCTTACTCTCCCGCACATTCAAACACAAATTGGATCCGAGCTCTGGACGGCTAGCCCAAATGTTACGTTCCCTATTTTTACCCTATGGACAGGGAAGGGGGAAAATATTCTCTCAGTGTGACCATTAAAGACGTGTTTGTCACCTTTAAATGAAATGACCTATTTTTTTTTGCTGTAGCTCCTGCTCTTTAAGGAGCGGTGCATTGCAATATGTTATAAAAGATTGGTTGTGTTTCCTGGTGCAACCCAACCCATAAACAGCTCCCGGGTATATCACTCTCATGTCTAAGAAGGCTACAGGAGAGGTTACACTAAAAAATCCATATGAGTAAAAAACAATATGAATATAAATGTAAAAGAAAAAGAATAAAAATGTGTTTTATGACACATATAGTAAATTGTTTCCCATCTGTCATGATGGTGAGTTCACTGTCTTAAAATGTTCGTCTGTTGTGCTCAGCAGCACTGAGTAAGTGTCTGTACGTTGTCCATATTAGCAAGTTAACTACTGTACACTTTGCCTCCCTGCTGGTTCTTGAGTGGCGAGTGCTGACGAGCTCTTTGTCGCCCATGCCTCTCTAAAGAGGAGAGGCAACGGCTTCTGTTGAGTTGACTGGGTGCCAGACCTTCCAGTTTGGCCTGATCCCTCAAGCATGAGCCTCACACATTCAAGCTGTTTCAACAGCCTGTCAGCTAATGGGATTTGGGAGAGGTACATTAAGCCTGTATGAATCTGTGAGGGAGAGAGAGGCTAGATGCTCATATTGCTGTGCCATATTAAAAGGGCCGGCAAAGTGCTTTTCTGCTCAATGTCTTCCTGTTAAGTGTCAGGCCACATATGCTGGGGAAAAAAGTACCAATGGTGCTGATACATTCTGTTTATAGTGCATTAAACCCATAGAAACCCCTATTTGTCCAGCAGAGAACCATGTTTATCCCCTATGAGGCAATCTGTCCACTGGGGAAAATTCTGTTTGTGTGTTCCTCTTAACTTAAAGAGGCCACTAAAGAGGATGCCATGATATAGCTGACTGATATATTGAAGATACTATTGCTCATCTTTCTCCAGGCTTTAAAAAGCATAGCCTCAAACTAGACATCACCTTAAACTGTTTGCACATTTTACATAGCAGTGCAATATTTAATGGTGTTGCATTGAACAGTTTATGACATGATTCAGAACTTAAGGCCAAACTAATCTACAGTGTGAACCGTTTGCATTCAGAGATGTAGGATTTGTGCTGTGTGAAGGCCAATGATACTTATTAATGAACACAATAAAATAAAGTGCCAAACTGTGGTTTGCTAAAAGCCCGTCTGCCCAGTGTCATGGGCGGCTCTAATAAAAGGCAGCTCAGTACTAAATACAAAAAATATCACCTGAATTCCATACAAAAGACCAGGTTCAGCTCAAACTCTTTCCCTATATGGCAAATGCAAAAACCAAAGCGCTGTGTGATAAATATGAGCAATGCCTTGAGCCCACAGACTAATCAGTGTAAGTAATCACAGGAATAATTGATAAACCAGATAAGATTTAATGTCCCTGTCTGTCACTGAGGGACGGCCAACCTCTGGCACTTTGACACGAGTATGGTGCGCGCAGGGATAAAGTGTGTGTGTGACTGATGGATCTGGTTTTGGGCAGATGACAGTGGTGGTACTAAAGCACGCTGTTTAATTAACCCTACAGTGAACTGCTTGTCACAAATGCCCATTCCCTCCTGATTGAGACTCAGCGGTTCTTAGGGAATGGCAGGAATGGAGAGGAGGGAGGGGGTGGGCCAATGGTGATAATGTGAATCCACAACACAAGATTGCTTTTTTTATTCTATTTTATGGGTCAGTGATCTGCATTCATTATGGAGCTGGGTACACATTCAGTTGTAAGAGTAATGCTCCTTTCCTCTAGACTCAGAAGAGTTGGTAGAGGGCATTAATCTGTGACGTCTTTATCTGGTTATAATTTAAACCGTAAATAAAGCGGGCTCCACTGCAGGACTATCTCTGCTTTCATTTAACAAAAATTAGATGATCATCAGCTCTGCCTATTCCATTAGACCAATTCAATTATAATCAGTTAAAATCTTGATTATTCTTGCCACCATGATCTATTCTCTCCTGCCATTTTGATAAAGCTTCCAATGTCTCAGCATAGGCAAAGCACTTGTGATTTGAGCTCAGGACAGGAAAGAGGGAGATTAGCCTAGGGAAAGTTCAAACAGAAACTCTAAATCAGGGCTGAGTTTAACCCCTATTCATCTACCATATTGATGGTAAGCACACACACACACACACACACACACACACACACACACACACACACACACACACACACACAACTCACACTCACACTCCCTCCCTTCCCTGAACTTTCATAGGGATAATGGATTCTCCAGACTGGAAGTCTATCAGAGGGGCTGCTTCTTCAGTTTAATCAATAGGCAGCATATGACAGTGGGTCAGCAGTCAACGTTCTGCCCAGCATCCTCAGGCAGCCGGCTGATGGTTGGGCTGTAGGAAATTTGCTTAAAGCCCACACCAATTAACTTCAGGATGATGAATGCAAGGGGTGGGCGAGAGAGTACTGCCTCTTTTATGTGTGTGAGCTTGTGTTTAAGCAAGAGTGAAGTACGTGAGAGGAGAGTCTCAGCTGCTTTGGTAAAGCAGGGGGAGGAGGGCTAGGGGGGTGTCTTCAAATAGATAAAACTGTCGAGATCTGGTTCTAGGTCTGCCCACCCCTAATGATTATGTCAATCTGGGTAAGTGCACCCACATTGGAGCTGTCAGAGGGTAATCAGTCAAAGCTGGGTTTGTAAAAGGAGCTGGGGAGACCCACGAGGCAAGGCACAATGCTGAGGCCCATTTGCATAGGGAATTACCCTAATGTTTGGAAACGAGGAGGTGCAGGGGTCAGACCCTTTTGTTGAGGTTGTCAGTGAATCCTCTTGAAATGAAGTGAACAGCATGTGTGCATTCTCATCACACACTTCATAAAGCGAGAGGAAATCTAGTTAAAGGGAGACCTGAACAATAGGCACGGCACGACATCACATTTTTACCATATGGGGAAAAACTTGTTTTACATATACATAAAAATGGCCCTGAGCTGAACAAGTGTAACTACTATTGTTGGGATTTTGTGTGCAAATATTACCCATCCCCAAAACAGTACAATTAGATGGAAAAAAATAAAAAATTGGACGCATGTCTAATGTACAAGACTTACTTTCACACATCGAAAGTGTTTTATGTGAATTTTACAACATAAGCCACTAAGCAACTACAACAATTTCCACCATAGAATTTTTTTTTTTAGAAAAATATATAGAATAAATATTTTCCCTGTTAAAGCTAAATTACATAACAAAAACAAATGTATTTGTTTGTTTATTTATATTTGTTTGTTTGAACTGAATTCCTTTAGCCAATGACTGAGTTAACAAATATCAATGAATTGAGTACCTCTACATTAATGCTTCTTTAATTTTATCCTTATTGTCATTATTATTGTTAATATAATACATTGCTCATGAGTTTTAAAGTACAAACGGTTCATTTGGAAGAAATTTATATTAGCTATTAATAATTAGCCTTCCTTCCTGTTCTGCCATCACTACATTATGTATTTCATAATGATAGTCTTGCTTCCACTGAGGATGTTTTAGTTGTGTCGCAAGGACACATGGCCTCTTCCTTTAAAGTGATGCACTTTTAACAATGAGCATAAAGAACTAGCTGGCTGCTCCAATGAGTGATTTTGCTTGCTTGCATTATTGCTTCTAATCTGCAAGGCCAAATACTATGCAGGTGTACCATAAATCATCTGTATATCCTCAAAGGTCAGCAATAAATTATCTATGTGCATTTCCTTAATTTTTTAAAAATTCTCTTCTTAGCTTATACTTTAACCTGCACATAATGGGCTTGGTATAAATGTTTTGTGCTGCCCTCAGCCCCCAAATACTGCATGAAATGTGATGTGTGATATTACATACAAAAGATTGTATGATTTCTTCCTCTTTATTAAATTTCTGTGTTTTAAGGCATATTATTAGGAGATTATGAGAAAGAGACAACCTGACCTCAATGACATTTTCTGTTAGAAAAGAAACACATTTCTGATCTTACAGTAGTTGTCTAGTAAACCCAACCAAAATAAGCCTATAGTTTTATAGATGCATATAATAAATGACAATTGTAAGGTTTGTTGCCTGTGTTTTGTTAATTTTGTTATCAGCTTAAACAAGATACAAAGTTGCAATGGTAATGGCTGAATTAAATACTCATAAGGTAATAATGACTATGTAATTACATTAATATGACCTAGTAGGGATGATGAGAATATAGTTTTTCTATAAGGGATAATAGGAATATAGTGGTATTAGGGATAATATCGGTATAGTTTATCTGTTAGACATAATGATAGTATAGTCAATCTGATACAGCCTTAATGATCATAAGGATTACAATCACTTCATTCAGATGTGGACTTTTATAGATAAACCCAGTACAGAAATATGGAGAGCCACTCATATACAATTTTTCTGTCATTCACTGTGTGGGTCAAAAAATTTCCAAAGTATTTTATCAAATCTAACCAGGCTGGCAAGGATCAATATTCAATCCAGGCATTCTTATTTGACTTTACTGTATAAAACTATAGTAGGACTGGACCCATTTTCAACCTAACTGATATGAGGATCATTTTTATTCAGGGATTCACACAGGAACAAGACATAAATGTTGCTGCATAGTGGATTAATCTTCATGAAAATAATATATATATATATATATACAGTGGTGTGAAAAAGTGTTTGCCCCCTTCCTCATTTCCTGTTCCTTTGCATGTTTGTCACACTTAAGTGTTTCGGAACATCAAACCAATTTAAACAATAGTCAAGGACAACACAAGTAAACACAAAATGCAATTTGTAAATGAAGGTGTTTATTATTAAAGGTGAAAAAAATCCAAACCATCATGGCCCTGTGTGAAAAAGTGATTGCCCCCCTTGTTAAAACATACTATAACTGTGGTTGTCCACACCTGAGTTCAATTTCTCTAGCCACACCCAGGCCTGATTATTGCCACACCTGTTCACAATCAAGGCATCACTTAAATAGGAGCTGCTTGACACAGTAAGGTCCACCAGAAGATCCTTAAAAGCTACACATCATGCCGAGACCCAAAGAAATTCAGGAACAATTGAGAAAGAAAGTAATTGAGATCTATCAGTCTGGAAAGGCTTATAAAGCCATTTCCAAAGCTTTGGGAATCCAGCGAACCACAGTGAGAGCCATTATCCACAAATGGCGAAGACATGGAACAGTGGTGAACCTTCCCAGGAGTGGCCGGCCGCCCAAAATTACCACAAGAGCGCAGCGACGCATCACCAAGAGGTCACAAAAGACCCCACAACAACGTCCAAAGAACTGCAGGCCTCACTTGCCTCAGTTAAGGTCAGCGTTCATGCCTCCACCATCAGGAAAAGACTGGGCAAAAATGGCCTGCATGGCAGAGTTCCAAGGAGAAAACCACTGCTGAGCAAAAAGAACATCAAAGCTCGTCTCAATTTCTCCACAACAATCTTGATGATCCCCAAGACTTTTGGGACAACATTCTGTGGACCGATGAGACAAAAGTGGAACACTTTGGAAGGTGTGTGTCCAAGTATATCTGGCGTAGAAGGAACACTGCATTTTATAAAAAGAACATTATACCAACAGTAAAAAATGGGGGGGGGTGTTTTTTTGGTTTGGGTTTTTTTTTTCTTTTTCGGAAGATGAGATTTTTTGTGATAAAAAGAATTTTTTTTTTTTTTTTTTTAAAAAAAGATGAAGAAGGAGGATCGCCCTTTTTTTTTTTTTTTTTTAAAAAAAAAAGATTTTTTTTTCCCGGAAGGAAATTAAACACAACCACAAAACACCACCAAAACCACAAAAAAAAAAAAAAGAAAAAAATATATTTATTTTTTTTATTTTTTCCTTAATTTTTTTTTTTTTTTTTTTTTTTTTTTTTTTTTTTAATTTTTTTTTTTTTTTATACTACTTTATTTTATTTAATTTATTTTATTTTTTTAAAAAAAAATTTTTTTTAATTTTTTAAGTAGAATTTTTTTCTTTTTTTTTCTTTTTTTTTTTTTTTATTTTTTTTTTTTTTTTTTTTTTTTTTTTTTTTTTTTTTTTTTTTTTTTTTTTTTTTTTTTTTTTTTTTTTTTTTTTTTTTTTTTTTTTTTTTTTTTTTTTTTTTTTTTTTTTTTTTATTAATATTTTTTTTTTTTTTTTTTTTTTTTTTTTTTTTTTTTTTTTTTTTTTTTATTTTTTTTTTATTTTTTTAAAAATAAAAACATAAAAGAAAAAAAAAACGAAAAAAAAAAGGAAAAGAAGAAGAAATGCAAACCAAATATATATATATATAAACATAACTTTTGTATATACATATGTATATATATAAACATAACTTTTCCAAGAACTGTATGTAGGTTCAGAGTTCAGAGATCAAAATCAAAGTCTGTTAAGAACTATAAAATTTCTCACAGGAGAAGGTCACATTGATTAACTGACTGTACTCACCCTGTCTTTTCCACTAGTACAGGTTTAAGAAAAAATGTGCAGTATAACCCCAATATCATCCTTTTATAAACACCCCCCCCCCCACACACACACACACACACACACACAGTACAGTATGCCTTATTCAACAGCCATCTTTTTCTGTCTCAGACCCTCTGAATGTACACACAGAAAGCTCAGAGAACCGAAAAACATCTAAATTTAATGAATGGGAGCTTAAAGAAAGGTCTAAGAGTGGATAAAGTGAATGCATCATGTGATGCAAGATGAATATCATCATAGAAAGCAACAGCTGCCACACTTAGAACAGTCAGAGACCAGATGCTCTGATACCACTACAGATCCTCACTACTGTGGTTGACTCAGCTTGATTAATGGACAAACTATCATTTAAGCCTAGATATGGAGCAAATATAAGAATCTGACATGTCAGTTTACAGTTTACAGTATGTCAAAAATTATGGCCAATGTATACACCTCTAGCCCTACAAACCTTTAGATGCTTCAAAAAATCCACACATTTTTAGATATTTCATATGATGACGATCACTCCAAGACAAATATATGAGAAATTAGTCAGGTCTCTCTTTTTTTTTTCCTCAGAATGTTTTAAATGGACCAACAAGGTTTCATCATGCACCCAGATCTAAGTTTTTCCTCTACTGGGACTCCCACTGAGACAACAGCCTGTGAGATCTCATTTAAGATCATTTACATCAAGATATCTTTCATTCTCCCTTTAGACAAGGCTTATCCCCCATTATAAATCAGCTCAATGTTAAACACAATGCATAGGTCAGCAGTTCTTCTGCTTTAATCTTTCCCTCAGCTTCGACAGTCTGCCTTCAGCTCTTTTTTGTCTGCCCTCTGTAAGGATAAGTACACCCGCCTCTTAACAAGCTTTGCAGCTACGTTTGGTATAGTCTTTCTCATAAAAGGGGAAAATTCTTCTAATCAATCCCTTTTAGTATGTTATCTGTTACTACTGACACCTTAAGTCCCTATCGATTAGCCATTACTTTGCTGGATAATCTCGTGTCAGTGGGACATTATAAAAATTAAGCCATTCTCAGGGTGCACATACCTTAGCAGCAGGGTCGATTATTTCTATTTAGTTTTTTATGTAAGAGCCTGGCTTGGCTAATAAGATTACTCCAATATGTCATACACAGTCTGAGGCTGTTTTATTTTTCTCTTTTTTTTCAGTCATAGCATATAAAATCTCTAAAAATCTAAAACACAATGAAAAACAGTATACAATACAATATTCGTATTGTATTTTCGTGATTATTTACATTATCATACTTATTGTGTTTTCACAAAAGGAACTATACATATTACTGTAGAGTTAATGAGGATATTAATTAAATCTCTGCAATACAGAGCCACAAAATTAGATTCAGTTACAGTTCAGATTACGCTTTGCTTGGGTTTAGATCAGTAGAAAGTATATCAGATGAGTGAACATCTCCAAGATCATTTCCCATGGGTGTTGTATCTCAAAAATGTGCTGGTCTGATCCCTGACTCCAGCAACTCTCATGTGTGTGAAAGTGCCTTGGGCTTCCTCTTTAGCCCTGAGCAAGCTTTCATTAATCGATCTCATTCTGGAGACGGATGCTAATTCGCACACACTATGAGCGCTGTGGCTAGTTGTCATGGACCAAAAAACAAGCCTTTTTTTTCTCTAAACAGACATCTGGCAAGTAGTGGCAGAGTAAACCACATTGTTAGGAGAGGGAGAGTGAGGCAAGACAAATAAAATTACTGCTTGGGTTGTGAGATCGGTGGGAGCCTACCCTGCCTAATCTCACCGATGGGAGAGCACACGGCTGTTGTAATCCAATTACAGGAGCATAAGCAATTTGTTAGACACTTCACATAATGTAACAATTTCCCAATAAACTCTGACTTGTAATAGCATTGCTGAGCAAGTGTATAAATTCTAGGAGAAAAAAGGTGGTTTAGAGAGTGCAGCTGAGGGCACAGAAAGAGCAGCAGCGTCAGCATAATACTCCACAGGCTACAAACTGTGTTCAAAGGAGCTGCATGACCATATCGAAACAGGAACCTGGATGAAGCTATATGTTTCGGCAAGGCATGTGCATTGGTGTCAGCTTGTTATACAGGTTTCTCATTAAGACATATTCAGTCATCTCAGATCACTAAATTATGCAAGTCCACATTCCAGCACATTTGACGAGACAGAACACTTCCAAATTGTCCCAAAATGATCTCCAATGAAGTCAATTTCATCACCTCAATAAGTCTCAGCACAGGTATATTCTACAAAATTTCATTCACACATTATTAACATCTAAGATCTACTGTAGTAATAACACTATGGACAGGACATTACCATAATTATGTGACTATACATTCATCTATCACACCATAAAAAGCATAATAACTTCCATTAAAACAATAATCATTAAATGCACATCAGAGAAATGAGACCATATGTGAATGCCTGACACAAGTGTGCATTCAGACCAACAAGAGCAGTTGAACTCCATCTCTCTGTTTCTCTCATGTTTCTCGATGGCTGAGGCTGCAGTGCTCTGGGTGACATATGCACTGGCTGCTGCTCAAAGCTGTTTGGCAGTGAGTGAAAGGAACAGAGGGCTGAGGAGAGAACCCATTCCCCTGTGAGTGAAGGCAAGCAGTCAAGGTCGGAGGAGATCAGGATGGGGTTAATGAAATGCTAGCAGCAGGAGCGGGAAGGGGAAACTCCAGTGGTAATTTACAAGCCTCTCCCCTGTAGGGCTGAAGGTTACACAGAGCCTATTGGGAAAAGTAGGGAAACGGGACGAGGGGATGGAGCAACTCCATACTACACAGCTTCAAGAGAAATGTTACAACCGTAGTAAGAATTTTATAATATCCGGTGCAACTTCCTACACCTGAGGTTATTTCACTGAGCCAATTAAGAAAGTTATAGCTGCACTTTAATTAAGTTAACAAACAATAGTGCTTAAAAAGCATTCTAATCAGACAGCTTCCATCCTCTCGCAGTAATTTTCATTGAATGATGCTATATTTGGCTTCATATGAAATTGCGAAACATCTTTAGAGACCCCATATAAGATATATCAAAGCCTTGCACTCATATTTTCAATTTTTATTAAGTTGTGTCGCTAATAAAAGCCTGGACATTAGTGATCATGGTAATAAGACTGCTTTAAATTACAGCCCTAATTCCAGACGATGTACCCCACCATTAACGTGCTGCTGACCCAGCTAAATATTCCTTCTTGATGGGACTCCTGGCTCTGTCATAAAAATATCTGAGGTGTAATCTTCAACTGATTTACCTGCCATTTTCTCACCATCGCCTAATAAAAAGGGCAAGAGCAGCATGGCTTTGTGGGACTAGTTTGATTAGGGATGCATAATTGTACCCCGCTTTGGTCGTTTTCATGCCTTATAACCCTTATAATATGTAATGAGAGGGACTCGTGAGACAAGCAGAGTGCGGCGTAAGCATAGCAAAGCTGGGAGCAATGCAGGATTGGAGGCTTTATGTGCCTCTGGAGGCAAAGCCGTTATGATGTACATCACTGGCTGAACTGGAGCCAGGGCTACTTATACACATCCCGCATGACACATTGTGAGGTATTGACCACTTGTTATTTTTGGTTAGATGCACTGCTAAACAGCAGGTTAAAGCCAACTAGACTTCCAGACAAACTCATGAGAGCTGATAAACAGATAGAGAGAGAGAGAGAGAGAGAGAGAGAGAGAGAGTGAGAGACACTTGACTTTCAAACACTTTTATTTTAAAACACTACATTTAAAAAATGCACCATTTTATTTCATTATGTGGAAAAATAAGAATTAATGAATCAATCAATCAATAAATAAATAAATAAATAAATAAATAAACTACCAGTGATACGCAAGACTGCCAGGTTCATGAACAGTAACAATTGCCTCTTTAACACCCCACATCATTTTACAGACACTCACATTTCAGAGAGAGAGAGAGAGAAAGAGAGAGAGAGAGAGAGAGAGAGAGAGAGAGAGAGGTTGTTAGGCAAAGCAGAATTTAGAGAGTCATCAAATCAAGCTTCTCTATTCTTTCACATTCCACACTATTTTCTGAGAAATACAGCTTTAAACCAAGTTGAGTGAGTGTTACTTTTTTGTTATGGTATTTGAATTAGTGATTGCTACTGTTCTTGTTTCAGGGAAAGTTCAAGGCATTATTCACAAAGCAAAACTGTGACACTGACATTACAATCCAAATGGATGTGTACTCTCGTCTCTTCCCCAACTCTCTGAGGTGGAGGTAATGAGATGCTATATCACCATGATGGAGGGAGGGGAAATCTGATTAAGATGTGTTTGCATCCAACGTTTCAACTCACTGCGAAACTCATAAAACGCATTTGCTGTCTCCCCCATAACTAATGGCTGGTTTTCGCAGCTTTGACAGCGAGCCGCGTGTGTTATTTTGTCCGGGTATTATAATAATAATGAGAGCAAATTAGAACAATCAATTTCCATGGGTGGTTCTTGATTGGGGATGATGGGCAATATGGCACTGGGTAATCCATCTTCCTGCCCCTGTCTCATTAATGGCCGCGACGCCGCAACAACAGCCAATGGCAGCACGACACAGAGGAACACATGGGGGCCCATTCGGCGAGCCTCTGTTCAATTAGCAGCAGTGGCGATAAACAGAGTGATGGATGCAGGCTCACACATGCTGCAGCTTGCATATAGAGCTTCCTTTTAAAGCTTCTCTGTATATTAACTGCATGACTGGAGACACTCATGACATTGAATTTTTGGAGTGTACAACACACAGTAGTTGAGTATTTGATAGCATCTCTGGAAAATAGTTGCATTTTCATCTACTAGTTTTGTATTCCAGGTTATCAACAGCATTTGTTTAGGGGTTTTTTGTTTGTTTGTTTTTATTAAATAATGACGGTGTCCACAAGAGGTCCTCAGTGCTTTGACAGATGTCAAGAACATGCCAGCTATTAACCGAATACTTGACTGGCACAAGAAACTTTTTGTCAGGAAACCTACACTGTAAATAGCATAAATCATTTTAAATCAAAAGAAACATTTTATTGTTAAAAAAACCCCAAAAAACTCTGCTATTAAATTCCAACATAAGACTATTTTCCCACACACAAAAAGCTGAATTCCTTCACAATATGTCATTATCTCATGAGAACTACAAATCCTGTTTCATAGGAACTTAGTAAGTCAAAGGATATCATTGCTTTGTGGAACATGACCTCCTGTCAGGTGTGTGAGTGTCAGTCCCTGATTACATTCATCAGAAAATCAGCCATAGAGAGAGAGGATATTAGGTTTCAGGAGCTGCCATCAATCTAAGTCACTCTTAACGTGATCAGGTACACAACGGCCTCGTATTTCACACTAGAGGAGCCCTCACTCTCAATGGCAGTAATCAAGTACAGTTCAACATGCACACTCATTTAGTCTGTACTGCCAAGTCATGCATATTGTCATGTGATGCGAGAAAAGGAACATGGTAGGGGCTATACAAACAATACAGGAGCAAATCTTACTACGTGACTCAGTCTGCGTTTGCCAGATTAAAAATAGTCTAGTTTGCTAGTGCATAAGTGGAACTTATGGTTGACTCTATCACCGACCATGATTTGCCTTTAGATATAATTTTTTTAATACAATAGATGAAAAATATCCTAATTCATTAGTTCCTAATGCCACTAAATAAAACAGTTTAATTAATGGTAAGATGATGTAGTCATGCACTTGATAACTCAGCTACTACAGTAGCCTATATATAAGCTGACACATGTTCAACTGAATTTCTATAACAAAAGACATCTTTCCCTACAGGTGTACATTTTAACATGGCATCCTAGTCTAAGAAGCAAAAAAACAAGTTGAAGCTCAAGACCACAAATGCATTCTTACAGTATGTACATATCCAGCATTGCATTGTTGCTTATTTGATTTGAGATACATTGTACAAGTGAAGAAAACTGAGCCCAAACAATGCAGGAGGCAGAAAGATGACTGACCTGAGCAGGAATTGCAGCCCACTGCATTCTCCCACCATTACACGACGCAATTAAACATGGGACAAGACAGAGGCCAAAATAAGGGAAGAAAATATCGATCTAGCCCTGGAGGGACATCTGAAGTTACAGCCCACCTCCTGCACACAATAAAAACACTATTGTCCTCAAAGATTAGATTCTGGCACACATGTGATGCCCTGGTTGTGGAAATACTCCACCAATCCAGCTAAAATAGCTCACTCAAAACAAAGAGATCAGTGTTTTTTCATAGCTATAGGTATCTTTTTTCATAGCTATAGGTATCTTCCATTGAAAGCAGGTAATATAACAGGGTAGCACATCTATTTTTAATCATAATTTTTGCATGGAAATGTTACAAGCAAATAATAATGTATAAGATAGCACATTATTACAAATGAATGTAATTATTTAATAATTATTAAAGTATTACTATTATTACTATTACTACTATACAGTAACCTTATATGAAGCCTTTATTATTAAATCATTATAACTGTGATTATAATTCTTTGTAGGTTGGTAATGATTCCTTGTCAATTTTATAAACTTATCATAAATGTGCTATACATAATTCCGTGATAACTTATAATTATGTAACGCAAGTGTCCATTGTAATTATATGTGATGCAAAGCCTTTATAACTAATATTGGCCTGTGAATAATTATAAAGCAACTGTACTATTTAGTAAGAATTAATTAATGAATTAATGCATGCATGTGCACATAACATAACATTTTAAATGTCTATAATGAAAAACAATTGCTAATAATATTACAGTTGCTTTATAGTAATTCACATGTAATTATATATTATAATAGTGACACTTCAACATGCACATTATTAGAGGTTTATAGGCAATTATTAGTCTTCATGAAAATCAGGACAAGACATCATTACTAACTTACAAGCAATTATAATGATTTATGAATCTGGGCTTCATAGAAAATGTTACAATACATTATCATTACGTTAAAGATATATACTTATAGTCAAATATATGCAGTAGACCTGGACACCATCACGAAAATATGAAGGGAAGGATGTTTTGCCCAATCTGTTTAATTTGAAAATATATTCGATAGAATCTTCATGATAAACCACAATGACCATATATATATATATATATATATACACACACACACACACACACACACAAAATGACCACTATTTCAGTATTCAAATAGATCTATGATTAAAATGATTTGCATAAAAATAAAACTATTATGACACAGAGGATCAGAAAATACCTAATAAATTAAAGGTTACTAATATGCTACAAGCATATTGTTCATGTTATATATTGGGTTACATTTTTAAATCTGTTAAAAATTCATTTAGCCATATATCATATAGTACATAAAGATAATTAAATAAAGAGTATTACCCATTATAGGTTTTAATCATGTCTGTATGAAAAAATAATCTCACATCAATAAAGTCACTTGGAACAGCCATACAATTACTTGAATTCTTTTCCAACACAATGTCACATTTGCTTTCTAATAAAACATTTCAAAATTTCTTCAGTGCTTTAGTTTACTCTTGTAAAATACAATGAAAAACCTTTTTCGCCTCATTTTTCTGCCAGTTTTAGTCTGTACCAATTTCATCTCACTAGCTAGCTCTCCAAGTAGCATGTGTGTCCTACAAAACTTATGAAGCTTACTACCAGATCTTTTTAAACTGCTGCTCATACTTCATTATAGGGCAACTGAACAGCCTTGAAGGAATATGCTAACTTCCCTGCTCCTTATAGGTGGGTGCTCACGGGCACCCACAATTAGCTAATATGGTTTTGACTGACAGGGGAGAGAGAGTAAGCCATCCCTCCCACTCTGAGAGCATGGCCAATTCTGCTTTCTTGGACTTCTAGCCACAAATGGCTGTGGCTTTGTTGGCCCACTCAGTGGCTAAAAAAACCAAACTGAATATTCAAGTCTCTTCTAAAACATTTGTAAATATTTGAAGCAATGGTGCTGATGTCAGTGCTTCACTGTTCATTTCGTTCAAAAAAAAATTGTTTGCCTGTACATATTTCAGTGCTTATTAGTGTCACTACACTAGTTTACCTGCGGTCAATCATTTTCTAGGCTCAGCAGGAGTCATTTTATTCATGCAAATAAGCACTACCAGTGGATGTTTGAGAAAACAGAAGTGCATGAAACACTAGCAGTGTGGAGGCACTAAACACACAACAAAAACACAGTTGAAGGACTGCTCCGTTTATAACAGTAATTCAATAATTCAATTCAGCAATGAATGTGCTTCTACAGTCCATTTTACAGCTGTGTTATAATTGAACCTGCCTTTGTTCACTCATTGGTGCAAGTTTTTCAAACCGGGTCTTTGGGGGCCTAATTTGCAGTATCTGACTATTTACTGATCAGGATATTAATGTATGTCAATTAGATGAGCTATTTCTCATGCTCTCATTCCTATTTCATGTACACAAACTGTTTCATAATACAATTTGTCCCAAGAGTCTCCATACACAGGGACATTTATCAAAATGTTTTCCAAAATTTTTCATACCCAGTTCATATACAGTCTGTGAGATGGACAATAGCTTTTCATCCCTACCTACACTTAAGATTCACTACAATGACTAACTGAGCCCATGATATAAGTCTCTATCATGAAAATTCAACACAATGTTGAAATGAAGCTAAAGCAAGTGAAATTAATTTGTACACTACTAAACTAAAGGGATAATTCTAAAATCTGACCATTATATCTGACCATATAAGTTTGTAACAGAATTTAGAGAAACAGAGTGAAGCACTGTGCTCTTCTATAGTTCTATAGACCGTGTGTGGTTGGATCATTAGTACATATAGTAAATAGTGAATGATAAAGTTAATAGAAAAAGCAATCCCATATCTGCAGCTGTGTTCCTCCACATGACACTGTTGCCAGGGAATTAATGTTAACTGAAATGTACATGTGAATAAAGATCCTAGTCTACGGGTTCTTCAATTATCTAAATCTGAAGCTACAGCTGACTCATTGTTGCAGTAAGATCACACTAAGAAACTGTGGTTAAATTTCTATACTGTATATGTAACGGAGATATCGGTTTAGAAACTAGATCAGTTTAAAAAGACAAGAACTGTTACCAGGTGAAAATGCAACAGAGGATAAGACTTGTTTGGAGTTTTATTCTCAAGATTGGGTTGCTGCACATGAACTGTCCCTCTCCACAAGAACAAACAGTTTAAAAATATTTTATAACTATACAAAAATTTCATATTATAACCACAAAGCACATGCCTAATTATACCACATGTGAACAGTTTGTCACGAGGAAATAATGATATTTGGAGAAAATGTTGAGCCAATACAGTGCTATGGCTTTGAATTTGATGAAGACCCTTAGTGTTCTGAAATGGGCATTTCTGAGGCCAAAGAATAATCACATGACATAGTCATCAAATGCACTTCTCTGGTTGGTAATGAGCAGCTAGGTTTATATCCCAATTTTAGAACCTGAACCTGAATTCACAATGCTTGAAAAAATAGTCATTAAATTGATTGAAATTTCTCACTGTGAATCTAAAATATTTTAAGAAGATTATAAACGCACCTCCCAAATGGGCAAATTCACATGCATTTTCAACACCTTTCTTTTTAGATAATTTTTTTTGTTATTTCCACGCATGAACACGTTGCATGTTGATGGTAGTTTTATACTATGAATTTCAATAATGCACAAAAGAACATCGGTATTGTTACACCACGGCCAGCAGATGGCACTGTGGCTCGGCTCCTGACGAGTCACGTGACATTATTTTGGTTCGCTCGCTTCCTGATCAACATTAGTTACGTGACTTTAATTTGCCCCAGGTGCACAGGTTTTGGGTTGATTATGGTTTCTATTTAAACGTCTTGGTTACTAAACACTTCGTTCATTAGTATAGTTTGTATCGGTTGTTCCCATGCCGTGAATGATCTCGTTATAGGCTACGATTCTAGTTTTCCGGTGAAAACCGCGTTTAAGTTGGTTTCGAGTTGTATGTTTAATATAGACTCTGCATCCGCCTCCAGTCCCGATCCATTATAGGTATAGATGATAAACCTGTCACGCATTTCACAAAATCTGCATATTTAATGAACTAACCATTACTATATATCAAATCAATGAATGATTTAATAATACAGTTTTAGTGTTCAATTCAGATCCATAATATAATAGTGTTAAATGTATTTCTAATATACCTTGTTTAATAACTGTTAAATAAATTCTGCAAAGAATTTAATTTCTTTAATGTATATTAAAGGCTTTACGTTATAAATGTTTTTAAGATTTAGTCACAGTGCAACTAATGAGCAAAAACTTCCCAATGCTGCCACCTGTTTCATTTATCATTTACTATTCACAGCTATATAGCTTTTTTGTGTTTGATTGTAAGTAATATCACTTTCTATGAGCTGTATAAACTTGTTAGCTATACATTAATTGCCGAAGCCTTCATTTAAACGGGCAGAATACAGATTGTCCGTTGTCCTTGTTCGGACAGTCCTACATTGTCCTATGGATTTTCCTGTAGTGTGCATGAGCTATGCAATAGCAGTAAAAAAAAAAAAAAAACACGGGAGCTATAGCTCACTTACTTTCTGCCAACTTACTTTCTGCCAAACCAACTTTTGGTGGTTTTTATTCCTTTTAACAACTTATTACTAAATGTAACGTAAATGTTTTTGAGCTTGAAGTAAATGTTCAAGCTCAAGTTGCTGCCATCATTTTCCAGCAAAGCATGTGACACGGAGGCAATTTACAAATCTGTGGGTATAGATTGTTAAAATGAGGAAACAAATGACATCTTTAAGTATAGTTCATAAACCTTGATTTTTAAACCTTGACTTTTTCAAATACAAGAATTTTAAGCACAGAACTTCCAAAATCAAATGTATAATTTCCTTTTTAGGTACATCAAATTATAAATCCCGTGAATTCAGTTTCATGTTCGGGTTCATCTGATTCAACTCCAAACTTGATTGTCAGCGACTTCTCATTCCCCGTGCTGAGCCAAAACAGACTACTCCCTCACCAGCACAGAGTTTCCATGATTCAGACCACAGGCTACAGCCTTTACAAATTCACTTAGCTAATTGACTGCAGCAGTATCACGTTGCTGTCCGTCATGTGAGTGAACGGCTCGGCTACTCTGAGTGTCCTAAACAGCCTGGCCATCTTCGCAACTGTACTTGATCTAAGAGAATAAATGGCATGCTCAACCTTTACAGCCAGGCCACGCCTATCCTTCTCCACAAGATGAAGGCTGTGATCCTACAACCAGCCCACTACAAACCAAGCTGAAAAGAAACTTTCTCTCATTTATGTGCATCGATAAGAGACCTTTGAGACACATAAATGGCCGAACAACTGTTGATTGCATCACCAGGCACAATTTCATCGGTAAGTTAAAAAAATATATATATATTTTTTTAAATTGTGCTCTGTTGTTCGTTGATTGCATGTTATATGAATGTCCTTACAAGAACATATGGTTTTAGAAAATTTGTATGGAATAACTAACATCTTCAGATTTTTTTTCACACTTTCCCCACAAATTCAGTATATAATTCTAAATAGAAAATGATGCATGTGATATTGTGTATGAAGTATGTTGAAAATAACTGTGGAACTTTCAAACTTGAAAGTATAAACCACTTTATTCTTGAAAGGTGTATGAATGCATGTTTTTTTTTTATTATTTAATTCTTGATATATATATATATATATATTTTCTTCTTTAGCCTGGGCACGTGCAGCTACTACATTTTAGCCTGTATATTTTTTTAAACAATGCTACTATTTTTGATTATTTTCTATCAGCCTCCAAATTCATTTCTCAAACTTACAAATCCTAATAACAGACTCAATACCTTTATAAAATATAATTGTTTTTCACTGTTATTGAAAACAGATTTATCATATGAACGCAACTACTTGTCTTTAGGTAGAGAGAGGGTGTTTGTTTATCACAAGACACTCTTTCCTCACATGTGCACAAAAGCAGCTAAATCTGATTACTTCATGCCCTACAGACCAGTTGTACCAGGGTTACTTTCAAGTGTTACACGGTCCTCAATGTGCAGTCACTGATTTAAGATAAAGATGTCTCAGCGATAATGACTAAATGATAAGTCTGGTTACTATGTTGAATAGACAATTCATTGTTTTGGTCTCAGGATTACATCAGTTACTAATGTATTCTTTTAAGGTCATGGAATGACCGGTGGTTTTATTTATTGGTAGTGCTGATAAATATTCATAGATAAATGAATATCATTGAGTGCATTTATGTAGCTATAAGTTCATTTATGTCCTTTTTAATTTTATTGCATTGACATTTTACATACCTCAGACTATAGTTGTACACCAGTAAGTTTATATTGAATGCTTTATCATTTTATTCATTATTTGGCTTAAATAACTCAATTACTTTTTTCTTAACTCAGCATGATGTATTAGGAATATTTTTTGTCCTTCCTCCCCATGCCTACAGCACCTCACATTATCCCTGCTGGCTGTGGCTTTCCTCACCTCATTTGGTAGCTCTATGCTATATGGCTATAATCTAGCTGTGGTGAACTCTCCTGCAGGGGTAAGAGCTTGCTAAGTGTGTTCATCTACTGTATGCTTAGAATAACTAACATAATTTCATGCTCTGTATGAATCTGCAACAGGTAATAGTTAAAGGTACTAAAGGGAAGAAGAATCACATCATTTATAAGCTTATGTTTCATTTTATTTTAAAATATTGGTTATTCCTGATGTACATATCCAATGAAATGGCATTCAATTAGACATTCTAACCCCTTTAACTATTACATAAATTCTATGAACCCCCTCAGCACTTTTTTAATGAACATAATCCAACTATTCAAACATTAAGTTCACTATTGGATTGTGTGTACAATAATATTTTGGCTGTTTATTAGAGTCTAGGAGCTTTTTATTCCTAAAGTCTTCACTGACCGAACAGATTAGGTCCAAGCTGATATTTTATAGGTGGACTTGTTTTGAGTTTGGTTTAACCCATTCAATCAAGTGACCAGTTAAACAGGCCAATAACTATAAGAACTCAACAATAACAACTTTGTTAATTGTAGGTTTATATCAAAATATGCCCGAAATAAATAAACACTTACCCTAGACTATACCTCATAGGCCCCTGGGGGTCCCTGGATTTGTGAGAACCACAGTTCTAAAATTTGTGGGGGGTTTGGGGAGTTCCCAGTAACCAATCACACTTTGCCAGTAAATACTACTGCTGCTACTATTACTACTACAACTACTTCTACTAATATGACTACTACTACTGCTGCTACTATGAATAAGAAGAATACAATAATCAAAATTTTACTAATATTTAAATAATCTGGTCGTTTAGTAGAATATAATTGTTTATTTGTAGTGGTTATACAGCACAATGGTCAACTAATGTTTTTATTGTGGTTCATAAAGTGATTTGATTGGTTATTCCTAGTGCAGTGTAATGAAGTGTTGCCCTAGTGATTGCATGAACACTATCTCTCCACTGAGGTTGTCCTCTGAGACGATTTGTCACTGGTTGAGGAATGTGGATGGAATAGACCACATGTCTGAAACTATTCCTTACTGAAACTCTGGGAATGTGGCCCATGGTTCTGTATCACGATTCTGTAATTACTGTACTGGGGAATGACATATCTATAGCATATTTTTATGTCAAAATGTATAACTGCATTGATTCTCTGATAAGTTGATAAAATGATGTTTAAAAGCAGCTTGTGTAATTGTGTGTATATTAGTCATCTGAGATTTTTTTTGCCATTTTAAGCTGTGATGGTTGCCTCTAGCAGGTCTTCGTGTACAGTAAGTGGGGACCTATTTGCCTTGCACCATTAGTCTGTTAATGATGAAAAGATTCAAATTTTTCTGTTTTTTTTCTTTCTTTTTCTTTGTTGGCTGTTGCATTCCCCTTGAAAGTAGTTTTGTTTTATGCATCTAATGTATGCAAAGAATACAGAATTATTCTAACAATGTGTTAAAAATCATTTTTAGCTATTTAACCTGAAATGTAGCCTTTTAGCCTGAAATTGAATTGTTTGAGAATAGGAAACGTGAGAAATTAGGTATTTACCAAGGTATAACTGCATAGGGATTCAATTAGACTGTGACTCCAGAACAGAGTGAGTAGGTGAGTGAGACAGAGGAGATGGAAAGAGTCTCAAGAATGATTGTCAAATGAGACGGAGACCTGTGCTTCCCCTCAACTAAATTTGTCTAAATTGTTATTAAATAGCCACTTAAGTCATTTGGCCTCTTGTGGCCTTTTAGGATGCATATTACTTTCTGTGAGTAGATTCACTGTGACAGTCCTGTGACCTGTTCCATTATTCTGAGTCACTCAAAACTACATTTTGTTTTATACCCTGTTGTGGTTAGTGTGCTACAAAAATTAAAGCATATTCTTTTGCTTATTTGAATATTAAACTGTTAACCTTGTTTTTGAGGTCCAAAAGCCATAACATTTGCGTTACATTTTTAGACAATTTTTAAAATGAGAGTTAATTAGAAGTATTTGTTTACACAAGACAATAGCACTATTGTCTGTTTAAACATTTTTATTTATTTTAATCTAAAACATGATTTCCACACAAGTAGGCCACTTTGACTTCTGACTCAAAATTAGAAAGTGTTGCACATGAACTGAAAATTTGTTAAGCATTGGATGCATCATGATATTTTCTCCTTTTCTCCTATTTCTCCCCCTTTTACACACACTCAGTATATTAAGAACTTTTATAACCGTACTGTTTTGAGCCGAAATGGGACTGGGCTGAATGGAGAGCAGCTGACGCTCATGTACTCACTCACTGTGTCCGTCTTCGCCATTGGAGGCCTGATCGGCTCCTTGATGGTGGGCATGCTCGTCACCAGATTTGGAAGGTGAGTCAATAGGAGACCTCATAACATCTGGTGCT
>CM022755.1:21817933-21887933 GCA_012411365.1 Ameiurus melas | reverse complement strand
GGCATCGAGAACTTGATTCCATCTCTGATAAATGTTTGAGTTTCCAGATAGCATCTTCAATCGGCTCAAACCTATGCCGTAGTACCATGCTCAAGCTGTAAAGAAATCAGGCCTGTATGTGTGAGCTCTCCCTACGGAGCATCTCCGCCTCTCTGTCATTTCCTTCTGCTTCGCTTTGATTTTCTGTCCATCTTCTGCCGCTTTTTTTTTTTTTCTTTTTTTCTTCTGCTTTTGCACTCACAGAAAACACTGTATGAGATGAAAGGAAAACATTAGAGAGATGGATGACTCTTGTTCCCACTGGCTCCTTCTCTGGGTCACATCTCAGAGCTGTAATGGAGGCTAGACTCAGTCTCCGTCTCCCAGGCGTATCGCTTAGCCAGGATTTAGTGATGCACCATCAGCGACTGGAGGAGACGAGGCGCGCTGTTAGTCAGGAGAACTCATTGCTGTCAGTGTCAATTGGCCCTCACTTGGGAGGCCAATGGCACACAGGAGGAAGGCCAGAGATTGGTTATAAAATTACAACTATTCATTCTGCTGTCAGTTGCTCTCCGCACCCTCCTTTAAGTCAGTGCACTGCTTTGGCTCATCTTTTCCTTATTGTCTTGCAGTCTCAGTCTTTCGGAATTAAAGTCTTAAAGCACTGATCAGAAATTGCCAAATGGCACCTCAGCTTTGAGTTTACTGACAAAAAGGACAGTGAAAATATGTTAAATGGGGCAGTGTAATAAAACTGTTTGGATTCCAAATCCAAAACTAATGAAATATTAAGAGTATTGATTCATTCCTATGTTTCCTTAGTGCTTCACAATTGAGCGGCTCGGAAGAAGGCCACTGATAATTGGAGGATTTGGGGTCATGGGCCTCTGTTGTGCTGGGATAACATTTTCTCTTGTACTACAGGTGAGCATTATTAGGACTTAAGCTACAATTGAAACTACATTGCTCTGTGCATATTGGATTTATGTATTAAAATAGCTTGTAGCTTATTTGATGTGTGCATCAGAGTATTCAAAACAGTGTTATTTACTCTGTCATTCCTGTCCTCCTCTCTTAGACACATGTGCGTTTCATGAAGTACGTGAGTGTGGGCTGTGTGGTTGGCATCATTGCTGGGTTCTGTATAGGACCAGGTGGGATATATTACTTATATTTTCAACATGTTGTAAATGGTAAACCATAAAAGCCATACTTTTATCATGTGAAATGGTGCTGCTTCACTACATATGAAGAGATATGGTCTCTAGAGTGTGGTTCACATTGAATCAACAGATGGTCGTTCTTTGACCCCTTGTTCCTCTGACATCTGGAAATAGGGAAATGGCGACACCTGGAGGCAGAATAGCTAAAGTAACTGCGAAACAAAATGTTCCTATGATCTTCCTTCATTTATTTATAGCAAGGTACATAACTTGTAGAAAAATAGAAATATACATATTTATTTGTTTTGAGTGTATTTAATAAATATATATATATATATATAAAAAAAATAAATAATCCATAATCATAAGTAATAACACAATGTCATGTAGAGTGCTCTCCTCTAATATTGGCACCCTTGGTAAATATGAGCAAAGAAGGCTGTGAATTTTTTTTTTTTATTGAACCTTTTGACTTTTTGTTTAAAAAAAATCTCAAATACTCAGCTCTCATGGATATCAAACGACTGCAAACACAACACAAGTTTATCCAAAAGAAAAAAAAATTAAATATAGGTGTGCAACAATTATTGGCACCCCTATGACTTCATATTAGAATGAAGATAAGTAGATAAGTATAGCCCCATTGATATTTAAATTTTTTTTTTTGTACACCTGTGTGAAACCATGTTCAACCATGACTTCCTTGAATTGTTCAACCATGACTTTCACAGGGGTATAAATGAGGTAACACGCAGGCCAAATTCCCTTAGTTATTCATAACAATGAGTAAGACCAAGGAATATAGCTGTTATGTGTGGAAAAAGGTTGAGTTTCACAAAATGGGAAGTGGCTGTAAGAAATTGGCACAAGCATTGAAAATGCCAATTTCCTCCATTAGGGCAATAATTAAGAAGTTCCAGTGAACTGAAATTATGAATCAACCTGGAATTGGACGTGTTTATATTGTCTCAACACACTGTGAAGAGGATGGTTTGAGTGGCCAAAAAATCTCCAAGGATCATAGCTGGAGAATTGCAGAAGTTTGTTGCATCTTTGGGTCAGAAAGTCTCCAAAACTACAATCCAAAATCACTTGCATCACCACAAGTTGTTTGGAAAGGTTTGAAGAAAAAAGCCTCCACTCTCATCCAAAAACAAACTCGAGCATCTTCAGTTTGCCAGACACTACTGGAACTTCAAATGGGATCGGGTTCCACGGTCAGATGAAACCAAAATAGAGCTTTTTGGCAATAAACACTTGGTGCACACCGATGTAGCCATATAGAAAAGTTCCTCATGCCCACAGTTAAATATGATGGAGGCTCTTTAATATTTTGGGGCTATTTTTCTGCCAGAAAATCAAGGTCCTGCCATGGCCATCCCAGTTCCCTCACTTGAAATCGATGTGGGGTGAACTGAAGAGGAGAGTCCACCAGCACGGACCTCTGAATTTTAAGGATCTGGCAAGCTTCTGTCTGGAGGAATTGTCTCAGATCCTTTGCCATGTATTCTCCAGTTATTCTCATCAATGTATTCTCATTCGGCATTATAGGAGAAAACTCGAAGCTGTTATCTTGGAAAAGTGAGGTAGCACAAAGTATTGACTAAAAAGGTGCCAATAATTGTTGCACACCTATATTAACAAGTGTTGTGTTTGCAATTGTTTATCTATGAGAGCAGAGGTTTTTTTTTTTATAAAAGATAGATAAAACAAAATAAAAATAAAATACTGTAACACAATTTTTCACAGCCACCTTTGCTCATATTTACCAAAGGTGCCAATATTAGTGGAGGGCACTGTAGACTGTGCACACACACATACAGTGCATTTCATATTACTATGTATTATTTTACTGAAACGTATCACTAAGTATCTCAACTCAATAACTGGGCTGAATGGCATTAGCAAATAATCTGAATTTAAGAGATGTGCATGCATTGCTTATTCAGTGGTGCATCAGTATTATGTGTGGAGTTTATGCATGCCATAAGAGTAGATTAGAACACAGGAGCACAGCTGAAATGATGAATGAGACTGCAAGTGCTTTACTCCGTTGATGTATGATTCAACCCCATTCCAAAATCTATAATTCATTCTCAGGCCATAGCCTCAATCGCTGTAATTACGTCTTTAATTAGGATTTTTTATGGCTCATTGTTCATAAACAATGACAAATATGGCTTTTTAAGCCAAAATCCTGCATGAACAATGAATTACAAGCAGAGTTCCATATCAATTTAACTGCAGCACGCTTTCTACTGCAATTATCATGCACAAATAATGAAGTCACAGCTTGGCTTGTTCCTGAATTCATTAGACTTGAAATAACACCTTGCGCCTGTTTATTTTTCACTGGTAACCAAAAGGGATTAGAAGTTAAGCACTGGAACAATAATGAGCACCTCGTAAAGCTACTTTATTGTCTTCTTCTCTTCATGAACTGTTGCATTATGGAGAAGCACTGGACTTGTGCATTTATGGATGTAATATACATGCATATATTTGCATCTATACCTAAATCTATATGTCCTTCTCCAAAAGCATCTGCAGTGTATGTCACTTCACCCTTCAGTAAAAAAAAAAAAAACGCAACAAAAAACACTCTACACATTTGAATTACAAGAATAGTAGCATAAATGATTAAATTAACTGTTTTGCATTTGATTTGTTTTTGATGTTTTTAAGCTGGTGTCCCGTTCCTGATCACGGCAGAACTGTTCAAACAATCGCACCGTCCTGCTGCTTATACTGTGGGAGGCTCTCTAAACTGGATGTTCAATTTCACTATTGGTTTCATTTTCCCTTTCCTACAGGTGCTGTTATTACTTTCAAAAGAGCATTCTACTGCAATAGTGTCACACAAAATCCGCTTATTTGTACTGAAAATAGTTTGGGGAGTGTGTAAGCGGTATTCATTTTGACCAGTAACACAATACAATATGGATCCTTAATGTTTAAGTACTTACTAACTTGGCAGTAAGCAATTAAGTATTACCAAGTAGATCAGTAATTCAATAATTACTCCTTGCTATTATAAACCTCTATGTTGACAAAAGTGTAATGACATGTTATCCAGTTTTGAACCACTGTATTATCTGCATGCTTCAACATTGTACATGATCCTTACGTTGTCATTCCAGAGGCCTTATACATTAGATAATCATTAATTAAGTAACCATGAAACAATGTTAAGTGTTATTCCACTAACAAGTCGGGTATTTACCCCTGAGTGTAATAAATAGCTGTGCTAATGAAAGTATAATAAATTAATTAACTAATCATATTAATATTTGAGATATATTAGCTTCTAGGCTACTATACTGACAAAAAATGTAATGACTTGTTGTACAGTTGTGGATTCTAGTTATTAGTAATGTAATAAGAATAAGGGCATTGATTTATTGCTTTACTTATGGGGGTACAAATAATCTGTGTCATTAATGTGTCAGTAAATAATTGACATTTTAGTGTCAACATAGTAGTTTATTGTAGTGATTTAGTAATTATTGGAAAAACTGCTATGGTATCAATTTATTACTTAATGCTAAGTTACTAAATACTTAAGCATTAATCAAGGAACCATATAGTAAATTGTTACCATTAGAACCAATGTAGCAGGAACATGATAAATGAGCAGATTTATGACTTTATGATTTGGGATAGAGGAGTAAATATTGCCAGAACTAACATCAGGTTATTATTGTGAGCTGAAATAACTTTTTAATCCTTTTTGTCCCTGTGTCACAGATGTTGGCAGGGTCCTACTGCTACCTGGTGTTCAGCAGTGTGTGCTTGGTAGTAGCTGTCTATGTGTTCTTTGTCATTCCTGAGACGAAGAATAAGACGTTTATGGAGATCAGTCAGATGTTTGTAACTAAAGAGGGGGTGGTAGAGAGCCAGGCCCTCAGTCAGCCAGATCAGCTTAAACTGAAGATGATGAATGGTTATGGAACACTTGAAAATGGCTCACTTGAATTCGACAGCTCCTCCTCTGGTCCCTGAAAGCAGAGAGCAGAGTACACTTAATCAACTTCTATTCCAACACGGTTTCACGTTTGTAAATTTGTAATTATTCATAATTTGACATGATATGAAGTTTAATATTAGGTAAAAAAAAATAGTGTACATTATAGCTGTATAAGCAGCATGATCTACATGCATATCTTATCTAGCCATTGTCACATTATTTGATGTTGATGTAAATTCAAAATCTGCCATCTTAAACCATTGTGCTATTTATTTATATTTTTTTTGTAATTTCCTTAATGTATCAGTGTGTATTGGCATATTTTATAACTCCCTTTTTTTTTTTTTTTTTTTTGGCGCACAAAAGTTAGTTGGCATATGTATGTATTATATATGCTAAGATTCAGGTTTAATCAGAAAGAATTATATTTCAAGGCACTGTACATGTACATACTACATGCTATAATATTGGCTTTTCTTTGGCTGATTTGTTTTTTGTTTCCAATTGCAAGGCTCGAAATGTCTATTTGATGAATATCAGTATATTAATATATCTAAGTGGCAAATGTTTTGGTAATAATTAAAATAAAACCCAATATTCGATGTTTTGTAATTTTTAATGTAAATGTATTTGACCTGGTGTTTAATGTGTGCTTAAGAATATTCGATTTTTAAAACCTCACAAATAAAAGTGTTTTTAGAGGATCCGTGGTAGTGTGTTTATTGGAAACATCAGGGGGCAGGCCAATAAACGCTTCCTAAGCAGGATCTGAGCAGATATTTGGTGGTTTTCGCCAAGCAGCTTAGTGCCAAACCTAGAGCAGCTTCATTAACTCGCCGAGGAGGCGGATTTAATGCTTAATTAAAGAAAAAGGGCTCTTTCTCACCTTCATCTGTGGGTACTGTGCTCCTCTTTGACTAAGCTATTACATGATTTTTATACATGGGCTAATTGAAAGAAAGAAAAAATCATGTACAATGATTCTATTTGCCCAGAAATTCCATTAGAAATCATGTTTTAGTTTACTTTTGCTGCCTTTGATTGGTTGCTTCATCTTTCCCAGACTATCTGATTTTATACAGAAAATTGTTATAGTCCAAATGAATTATATCCTTATAAATTCTGTTAGAAGCAACTAAACTTCCCTCTAAAGAGTCCTCTGTGGTTCAGAAAGTGATACTATTGAAACACGATATTTTAAACCTACCATAAATAAAAGCAGTGGCAGCTCTGAATTAAAACACTGTGTAGATGTGGGTGACATCTTAGGTCTATCAGGTGCAGAGAGCTACGTGTATAGTGAGGTAAGGTGCTAACTCTGCTACCCCCTAGGCAATGTGCTCCATCTGTGTGGGCCTCTGCAACTCCCTCAGAAGATGCCTGCATAGACAAATGATATGAAACGCCTGCATCTCCCTGTGCAAGAAGAGAAATGGTGAGCTAAATCTTGTCTGGCTTTCAGTCTCCCAACTGTTGTTCCCTGGGCTCAAGGTCACTTGTTATAATGTGATCCCACTTGCCTTCATAAACACAGCTGCCCTCTTAGAGTTCATTTTCTGAGGAGAAAGCTACCGTAAACCTCACCGACTTTACCAGTGGGTGTTACAAAAGGATAAAGAAAACACAAAGAGCTAGAAATCAGTAGTTTATTGTTGTCCTGCTTCGCATGTGCGAAGTTGTCCTACTACCTCATTTATAGAAACATCTCTGGCAGAGAGTGGGGCATAGAATGAGTTGTCCCACTGCTGGTTGATCACTTAGAATTCAGTAGTCCTTAAATTTACTTCATTCTGGATGCCCTGTGCAGCACTAAATACTGAGGCTAATATTTCACTCTGAATTGCCTCCCCTGATGGAAGGACTGTCGTCCTGTAGGTCAGCAAGAGGAAAGGATGTTGGTCTAATTAGCAGCAGAGGAATCTACCGTCTCCTTACCACCTGTCACTGTGGTCTCGGGTCTGCCCCCTTGTGGCTAGAGAAGGAAATTAACATAAGGCAATAGAGCTGTACTATGCATTGCTTGAGTGTATAGGAATTTCAGCACTTTCTTAGTATTTTCTGAATATATTTTATACATACTGCTCAAAAAAATAAAGGGAACACTTAAACAGCACAATGTAACTCCAATTGTTCCCTTTCTTTTTTGAGCATATATATATATATATATATATATATATATATATATATATATATATATATATATATATATATATATTGTGTGTGTGTGTGTGTGTGTGTGTGTGTGTGTGTTGTGTTTGTGTAATGCAGTATATACTGTTGTATATTCAAAACTATATCCAAAAAGACACTTAGCAAACTGACAGCAGGATTAAAATAAGTACAAGAAAGTTGCCACCCTCCCTCCGACCTCCTAAAGAACACAAACAGACGCAGTACCCTCACAAAGAAAACCCGCTGCTCCCTCTAACATTTTAATTAATGACAACAGATTTTCTTCTCATAAGTGCTTTAATGTGGCTTATTGCTGTAGCAGTCCCCTTGGCCGTGGAAATATTATGTTGACGGATGTGCTGTGTCGCTGGCACTCCCTGGATGGAGGCAGCTGTCAGGGCCGGGATGATAACATTAACGCAGGGGGAAAGTGATGACAAATGCCTGTTATCAGCGAACGAGGCCGGTGACAAATCGAATCGCGGCTCCCAAGAACCCCCATTACACCGTAATAAAAAAAGATTGATGGCCCTCTCTGTCAGGACCTCTGTTAATGCGATTTCGACTGGTCTCTTCGGCTTCCAATTAAGATGAGGAGGAAAGGGAGAGAGAGAGAGAGAGAGAGAGAGAGAGAGAGAGAGATGGCTATACAAGACCTACTAATTGGATCAGTGGAGCCAAAGGCACTCTCTTTCTTTCTCTCCTTCATTCCTCCCATCTCCTCTCTCTCTCTCTCTCTCTCTCTCTCTCCATCTCTCTCTCTCTCTCTCTCTCTCTCTCTCTCTCTCTCCCACCCCTCTCTGTCTCTTGTGGTGGCAGAGTGGAGCGTATCTCTGTACATTGCATTATTTCAGGATTTATGACCGGGTTGTGGGGATGCAGCCTGTGCCAGCAGTGATGAGAAGAGCTCTGTCTCTCTGCCAGCTCGCACATGCAGACGGGCACAGATGGGAGCGAAGATGCAAACCCAGCCAGTGATGAAACATCCTGACAAACAGTAGGACAGACAGAGAGACAAATAGCTCCATGTGACCCACTTGCCATGCAATTAAGTAAATAAGGATTGACTGTGTGTCAGCGGTGTGCTCTGAGTGTGCCATCCCTCACTGGTGTTGGTGTGTCACCCACTGATTTCATTATTAGTGAATGCTTGTTATGCTCCTAAAGGACTTTTTGAGGATTGAATGGCAAATGACTTGACAATGACAGACATAAAGATTTCTACCCATTTTGGATGGATAATGCCTGTTGATATTAACTTGAGGGTATGCCATCACTAGACTTGACATCTAGGTAATAGAACCACCTGGATCTACTGCATCAGTGTAGTCGCATCAACCCGGCCTTATGCTTGCAGGACAATTGCTCAAATACAAATTACTGGGTCCCCAACTGGAAAACGTAGAAGTGAGCCATTTTTGGTAAAAGCTCTGATTAGAATGCAGTATGTGAGTGATAAAAGTGATTAAAAATTGTCCTAAACGAAAGGAATAGTTTAGTGAAGTGGTGTCTGGTGGGTTAATTACAGATTCAGGTTCACGACTCCTGCACAAAACAAAACAAATCAGGGCTTGAATAGATTGCATTAAAAGTATCAATTTATATATATATATTGTTTTTAACTTATGAAATCATGATTCCACATCATATGCAAAAAAATATTGGTGCATTTTGCTAATAAAATAAAGAAGCCTATTTTTCTTTTGGCAAATTTGTGCAATTTTGGTGTTCAAAATAGAAGCAGGGTGGAACCAACTCATTTTATTTGAGTGAATGACTTAAGTGTTCTGCTTTACAGATGTAGAGTACAAGTTAAATTTTAGTGCAGTGTAAGTGCACTCTTCTTATTGTGCAGTCATGGAGTGGCAGAAATACCTTATAGAATCTGTCTATTTAAATATTTAGCAGTGTTGCAGGGGACTATGGACTCCAATTCCCTGCAGCCAACGCACCTTTGCATCATGGTCACATGACCACCTGCACCTGACTCTCACCTCAGTTAATAAGCACATGTGTGTATTTAAGTCGAGGTTTGAATAGCACAGGCTTTGTTGTCATGTTTTGTGCTCCTGCCTCTTTTAGCAAGTTACACCTGTCCAACAAAAGTTATATAGAACAAAAGTTTATTTCTCAAATATTTGTGGCAGAGGGGGCGTGGTTGAGCATCGTCTTCACAATTGTGGCAGTGGGGGCGTGGCAATGGGGGCGTGGTTGAGCATCGTCTTAACAATTGTGGCAGTGGGGGCGTGGTTGAGCATCATCTTAACAAATGTGGCAGAGGGGGCGTGGTTGAGCATCGACTGTGGACAGAGTGGAGGCGGGTCAAACCGGCAGGTGACGTGTGATGATTCTAACTGTAGTAATAAGATACAGGTAAGAATCATCATGCCAGTTCGACCCGCCTCCTCTCCGACCACAGCTGATGCTCGACCATGCCCCCGCTGCCACATCAAGGTCTCTCTGTTTGTTTGGGGGTGTTTTTTGAAAATATAAGAAATGGGATAAATACATCTTTTTGAGTAGTTGAAATGAATGCATTTGAGTAATTTGTTTAGAAAAATCATAACAATAATAGCACTTTTGTTTTATGTAATCGAAGTAATTTAAATTTGAGTATTTCTTAGATCATTTAATATATTTAATAGAATCGCCTTTTTCATGGGCTTGCATGGTTTAGTTAATTTTACACAATTTCCTCAAGTTTTTACGCCAAAAAATCCTAAAATGTCTCTAAAATTATTTCAACATTTTGCATGTAATATCAGTGCCTCACTTTTGAAGTAGCTATCTCATATTCATTTTTGCACTATGGGGAACTCATGGCAAATGAAATAGAATCTTTGCTACAGATAATATCAAGTCACGTACAACTCATGTTGATGGATCAGCTGCTAATATACATAAATTGCCACACTATATGCCTGATGTAAACCTAAATCCTTTTCACTGGACCATTTTGTTGTCAACAGTAAGGAAAAAGCTGGACATATCCCTTGCACTAAAGTAGCATGAGCTCTGCAGCCTGACCTCTGAAGGAGACTCCATCCCCATCTCATCTTTCCAAAAGCCTCGAGGGGATCCACTGCATACAAAGGATCTGGAGGATGATATGAGTGTTTTCATTGTTTTCATTACACCAAGCTTGTAGTGTCTATCTGAGAATAATGGCCAGGGGGTAAGCTGTTTTGTTATTGTGACAGAGCCTTCACACATTATCCCATGAAAAGGCCACCAGACACCCTCTATTTTTCTTAAGCCTTTTACAGCATCTGGAAAAGCTGGGGCAAATGCGGACCTTTGGTTTATTTATGTTTAAAGTTGGCCTATGTGTTACCTCATATTTATACCCCTGTGAAACAGGACGCCATGGTTGAACAATTTTCTGTTCCTAGTCATCCAGGTGTACAAAAAAATTCCAAAATATAAATGGAAATATATATTAAATATATTTTTCTCATATTAGTTCATGGGCTGCCAGTAATTGTGGCACACATATTTAACAAACGTTTTTTTAATAAACCTGTGTTGTGTTTGAAATTGTTTGATATGCATGAGAGTATGTTTGTAAATTTCTTTAACAAAAAATCAAAAGGTTAAACAATAAAGACAATTTTTCACAGCCTTCTTTGCTCATATTTACCAAGGGTGCCAATATTAGTGGAGGGCACTGTAGGTAGCTAGGTGTAGATGTGCCTAATAAAATCAAAACTGAGTGTATTGCTCATAATAATATATTGTATTTTGATAGACGTGTTGATCAATTTTGGCCTAAGGAATAACAATACCATTACAGAATATATGTAATATAAAATTTAAACCTTTTAAAAAGGGAAATGAATCAAAATGTTGCTCACTATTACAGAAGTCTATAATAAAACAAACCAACAGTTTTGCCCGGGACAATGTATTCTGTCTTTCTGAATGAGTGCCTTTGTGTTGTGTGTACGTGCATGCCTTTTGGCCTCAAACATCTATAAAGCATAGCATAGGCAATCACAGCCCACGCTAAGCAATAAGAATGAATTTTGCTTAGCACTGAGTGCTTGTTTGATGAATCTGGCCTGTTGAGTTTATGAAGATCAAATCAGCTCATTGTGTGACTGGGCTTACAGTAGAGTGGACCTGCTCAGTGCAGAGCAATGAATCCTGGGCTAGGGAGGTGGGTGATAGATGACTGGAGGCTGGCCTCCATCACGCCCCATCCGGCGGGGGCTCCCCACAGCCAGGCTAGAGAGGTTAGAAAGACAGAGGAGGAAGATCAATTCTTTGAGCACAGGGAGAAATTAGGCATGAAATTAAAGCTAGCTATCGCTGACCGCTGCCTGATCCCCACTGCAGTTAAGCTTTTACTCTGACAGTTCTGCGCGATAGCTCAAAATGCCTGGCCACTCATGTCCATTTGGCACATCCAGGACTAGAGGAGAGAAAACGGAGACACAGACAAAGGCAACGCTATCGCTGCACTAAGATGGCTGCCAGTTTCAGCGCTGATGACCCACCATTACTTATACTGCTTGAGACCAAGTGCAAGGTCAGATCAATCTGGCCTTGCCATAAATCAAAGCACTAGTGGAGAAACCAAGGGTACAGGGCCTGACAGCCATCACTGAGGAGAGGGTATTTATAGATAAGAACTAGGGATGAGTGTGTGTGTGTGTGTGTGTGTGTGTGTGTGTTCGTGCACATTTGCGTTCCTTTCATTGCATCACATGTGTGCAAGACTGAGAATGAGTCAATGATAATTCTCTATACTAAAATTAGTGTCACTGTATCTGAACAAAAACAGAAATACAGAATCTGTGAAAATTCGATTTTGATGCTCTATTGTGTCTAAATATAGCCATGTAAGAACCATGGCACTAGAAATGACAGCATAAAGTCTGTGTGGTGTGCCACCTAGAGTCTGATTAAGGTGAATACACCAGCATACCCTTACTGTCTTGGCTGGGCGCTATGCATTTCAATTTACAGCATTTGTCAAACACCTTTATCCAGTCTCTTACAAAAGTGCATTGTAATATTCGTCCAAAAATATATATCCTCATGATAGTACAAACAGGTCAGGCCCTAAAAATATTATTAATCTAACATATTAACCTAAAACCCTTCTACAGAGGAGTTAGTATAGCAATAAAACACACTAGGCCTATAACTGTAAGTCTGTGAGTTTTGTGAGGAAATAAAAATAATATGATATTGTTCCTGCAATTAAGATTAATCTACACTATTATAACTGATTTACTCAAATTTGCTGTTTGTTCACAGAAATGATCAAGAGCTACTGGTTTACTTTATTCATCCTGAGGCAAAAGTCATTGTTGTATGTGTGCGCAATTTAAGGATTAGGATATACTGTGGTATATTCATTAATGATCAACACACAACAGTACAGCATCCATTTTTAGAATAAAACAGTCTGGTAGTCTGTGAATGAATGTAGAATGTGAACATATGACCTATTCCTGCCTCATGCAGTGTTCCCAGGACAGGCTCTGGATCCCCCACGACTCTGACCAGGATAAAGCGGTTGCAAAAGATGAATTAATTATGTGCTCTCCTGTTCTGCTGTATTAGGAGTACTGATATTAATTAGTCATATGGCTTGTTTAGGCTTGTGGAGGGTCTGGTTTAGGGTCTTTATTTACACTCACTATATTTCAGTAAACGCTTTATCCTAAGCAAGATAACAATGGATCTGGAGCCCTTCCCAGGAAAACTGGTGTGAGGTAGGAATAAGCTCCAGATGGGATGTTCACACATTCATGCAATAATTTCCATCTAGGGGTAATTTATCTTATCCAATCCACCTGCTGGCATGCTTTTGGGTGGTGAGAGGAAACGAGAGAACTTGATTTCAAGTCGTCGTCCCCCCCTCGGAACAGTAAATTTGAAATGAGACAATGACTAGAAGCTTAACATGCAGAAACCTAATTTTAGTTTGAACCATTAAATTTTCATTTTGGAATCATAACCCTATTACAGTGCCCTCCACTAATATTGGAATCCTTGGTAATTATAAGCAAAGAAGGCTATGAAAAATTGTCTTCATTGTTTAACCTTTTGATCTTTTGTTCACAAATTTCACAAAAATACTCTGCTCTGAGTCCATGATGTATCCTAACAAAATATCTAGGTCCACTGGCAGAAAAACGTCCCAAAAACATTAACGAGCCACCACCATATTTAACCGTGGGCATAAGGTACTTTTCCATATGGCTATCTCTCTGTGTGCACCAAAACCACCTCGTTTTTTTTTATTGCCAAAAAGCTCTATTTTGGTTTCATCTGACCATAGAACCCGATCGCATTTGAACTTTCAGTAGTGAAGATGCTTAAGGCTTTTTTCTTGAAACCCTTCCAAAAAAAACTTGTGGTGATTTGAATTGTAGTTTTGGAGACTTTCTGACCCCAAGACATAACTAACTGCTGCAATTCTCCAGCTGTGATCCTTGGAGATTCTTTCACCACTCAACCCATCCTCTTCACAGTGTGTTGAGACAACACAGACACCAATTCCAGGTTGATTCATAACATTTCCAGTTGACTGGAACTTCTTAATTATTGCCCTTATGGTGGAAATGGGCTTTTTCAATGCTTGTGCTATTTTCTTATAGCTGTTTCCCATTTTGTGAAACTCAACAACCTTTTGCTGCACATCACAGCTATATTACTTGGTCTTAACCATTGTTATGAACGACTAAGGGAATTTGGCCTATGTTTTAGCTCATATTTATACCATGAAGTCATGGTTGAACAATTTTTTTTTTAAATATCAATAGGAACATACTTCAAATATATATATTTTCTCATATGAATTCATAGGGGTGCCAATAATTGTAGCATACCTATATTTAACAAAGATTATATATATATATATATATATATATATAGGTGTCAAATTGTGTACGCACTCACACCCTCATACTGGTCAGTGAAGTTCAACATGACATCATGGCAAAGACTCTTAATAATATAATATATAAAATAATATAATAAAATATATATATAAAAATAAATATAATAAAATAATATATTAATAATTTTGAGGCAAAATCTACACAACAAAACTCTTGGTTGAGTCTGACCCTTGACAGTTATATGTGGCATTAGATTTAAAAAAAAAAAAACTACTGGAAATTAACCAAATTTGAAAAACTTTATTATTATAGAATTAAAAGAAGAAATTAATAGGATTAAAACTTTATATATCTCACAACCAATTATTGTGATTTGTGGGAAGTGTTTAAGATTCAGATAAAAAATTTTTAAATACAAATGTCTATGTTTAACAAAAAAAAAATACAATACAATTATAACAATATATAAACCTAAAACTGAAAAATATAAAAATGAAAGTGAAGAAAAATTAAATGATTTGAAAAAAATTGAAACTTTTAATAATAGTTTTTATTGAACATTCAAGTCCGAGCAAATAATTTTTACGAGCTTTTAAATCAAGCAAAGGCAATCTCACTATTTAACAAAAGGAAAAATCAATATATTGAAGCCATTAAAAAGACAATGAATATAGTGAAAATCCAAAGATATCAGAATACTGTTCGGATCCTTTGTTCAAACATGTATAACTCAATTGAAATAGATGATAACCTTTTAAAAACCTTCTTGAACGTTAAAAACAGTGTTGACCCGCCTTCTATGAGCTTAGGTGAGGAAATCAAAGAAGCTGAGGTTGTGGATGCATTAAACAATTGATTTAAAAACCCCCGGGAAAGATGGGGATTTTTATTGCATGGCTATAGATTTGGCTAAATTATTAACACAAGTCTTCAATAATGGGATCGCTAGAGGTTACATGCATGACTCATTCTATGAAGGTGTTTTATCCTTGTTGTATAAAAATGGTGAAACGTGTGATATCAATAACTGGAGACATCTCACCCTAATGAATGTTGACTATAAAATTTTTGCAAAGATCATTATGAACAGGATGAGTACCATTTGGATGTAATATAGCTAAACAACAAACATGTGCAATAAAGGGAAGATTTATGTAGGATAATTTGAACACTTTAAGAGAACTAGTCTTTGATAAAAATGGTGACAGCTTTTACATTGTGGCTTTGGACCAAAGAAAAGCCTTTGACTACATTTCAAGAGATTATTTGTGGGAGATTTTAAAACTATATCAATTTCCTGAATTGGAACAATTTTCCTTTCTTTATGTTAAGTCAACGGTGGAAGTAAATGTTAACGGTTCCTTGACTGAACCATTTGAAATTCTGCGTGGTGTAAAGCAAGGGTGCCCTCTGAGCGCGGCCCTATATATTCTATCTATAAACTGCTTATGCTTATGCTCTGCTTATGCTGATGATATAACTTTATTTGTGAAAACTAAACAAGAACTAGACATTATCTTTGAATATTTTAACGAGTACGAGCAAGTCTCTGGAGCCTCCTTAAATAAAGCTAAAACGGAATGTGTCTGGATTGGAAATGAAAAAAACTAATTTACCATAGATGTCCCAGAAGTTCAGCAATTAAAGATTTTAGGTATATATATAGATAATAATGGTTGTGTCGACCATAACTGGTCAAAAAAAGAAGAAATAATACAAGATGAAATTGAAAAATGGAAATAGTGTAATCTAAGATATAAAACGAGAATAAATATTATAAAAACTTTCCTATTATCAAAAATACTGTTTTTATCATGTATCTTACCTCCAACTGAGGGATGGGTAAAAAGACTTCACAAAATATGCTGTAACTTCATATGGGACACAACTCGTGAAGTTACAAAAAGCTGCTTTTTAAGAGAAGAGAACTGGGAGGCCTTGGGGCTGTCGACATATCCCTAAAGACTAAAATAGCAGTGTGCAAAATCATCGCGAGTGGTATTGCCAGGCAAACCGAGTGGATAGAGAACATCTCTAACTGGAAATCTAAAAAAGGACCATCGCGAAAAGGTATTCCCTATTATAAGCTGATGTTTTCCGACTTTACTACCAAATTTAAAGACCTAAACATCGATTGGGTGGAGGACTCGAGCAAAGAAATATATCTTTTAATTGTCGATCGAGTTTATAGTAACCCCGTGACTTTCAGAAATTTGGAGGGAGACCAAAATAAAGAATGTCTCCAAAATTTACAGAATAAAATACTATCTGAACATATGAGGGATATAACTTGGTTAGTCGCTGTAAGAAGGCTCGCAGTAAGAGCGGTTGTAAAATGGAGCTGCTTCGTAAAAACAAGTAAATGCCCGATGCCTAACTGTGATGAAGAAGAAACACTCAAACATTTCCTATTAGAATGTTACCGCTCAAAAGAGGTGTGGGACAAAATGAAAACGATGGGTTTAAAGATAGAAATTAACATGGTTTCAGTTTTTTATGGTATTTTCAAAGAGAAAGTGTCGAAAAGTGAGTATGACTTCTTATGGTATATCATGTGTTTGATTAAATCTAAGCTGTGGAAAACACGATGTAGAATGACTATTGACAAACAATTTGTATCAAGTGATGTGGTCTTTAAAAATATTCAAACAGAACTGAAAAGGAAAAAATCTAGCAAACTCTTGTTCAAAGACCAAAGTGTATGGGACTCTATTATTTTGTAGTTGGACTTTTCATGAACCAATGAGTGTTTGATTTTGTACTGTGTTTTGTTGAAAATTATGTAACTATGTGAAACCTTTTTCCAATAAAAAATAAAAAAAAAGCAAAAAAAAAGCAAAGAACTCTTTGCGGATCTGAAAAAAAAAAATTGTTGCTCTACATAAAGATGGCCTAGGCTATAAGAAGATCGCCAAGACCCTGACACTGAGCTGCAGCACGGTGGCCAAGACCATACAGCAGTTTAACAGGACAGGTTCCACTCAGAACAGGCCTCGCCATGGTCGACCAAAGAAGCTGAGTGCACGTACTCAGCGTCATATCCAGAGGTTGTGTTTGGGAAATAGATGTATGAGTGCTGCCAGCATTGCTGCAGAGGTTGAAGGGGTGGGGTGTCAGCTGTCAGTGCTCAGACCATACGCCACACACTGCATCAAATAGTCTGCTTGGATGTCGTCCCAGAAAGAAGCTTCTTCTAAAGATGATGCACAAGAAAGCCCACAAACAGTTTGCTGAAGACAAGCAGAATATGTACATGGATTACTGGAACCATGTCCTGTGGTCTGATGAGACCAAGATAAACATATTTGGTTCAGATGATATCAAGCGTGTGTGGTGGCAACCAGGTGAGGACTACAAAGACAAGTGTTTCTTGCCTACAGTCAAGCATGGTGGTGGGAGTGTCATGGTCTGGGGCTGCGTGAGTGCTGCCGGCACTGGGGAGCTACAGTTCATTGAGGGAACCATGAATGCCAACATGTACTGTGACATACCCTTCGGAGACGGGGCCGCAGGGCTAAAGAAGCTGAGGGTGAAGGTGAAGGACTGGCCAAGCATGTCTCCAGACCTAAACCCTATTGAGCATTTGTGGGGCATCCTCAAACAGAAGGTGGAGGAGCACATGGTCTCTAACATCCACCCGCTCTGTGATGTCATCATGGAGGAATGGAAGAGGACTCCAGTGGCAACCTGTGAAGCTCTGGTGAACTCCACGCCCAAGAGGGTTAAGGCAGTGTTGGAAAATAATGGTGGCCACACAAAATATTGACACTTTGTGCCCAATTTGGACATTTTCACATAGGGGTGTACTCACTTTTGATGCTAGCGGTTTAGACATTAATGGCTGACACAAGCTGTACACTCACAACTTTACAATGTAGCAAAGTGTCATTTCTTCAGTGTTGTCACATGAAAAGATATAATCAAATATTTACAAAGATATGAGGGGTGTACTCATACTGTGTGTGTGTGTGTGTGTGTGTATCTATGCTCTTTATTCTATACTATATTATATATATATATATATACACATTTTCTTTTAATTAATTAATTAATCTATTATTATTTTTATACCTGTGTTTGTTTTTTTGCAATTGTTTAATATCCGTAAGATTTTTCACAGCCTTCTTTGCTCAAATTTAATAAGGGGTGCCAATATTAGTAGAGGGCACTGTATATATAGAGGCAATTTTAAAAAGGTGATAGTACAATGTAATAGGACAGTTGACTGCTTTAGTTATTATTATTAATCACAGGAGTTACTCCTGAACTGAGAAGAATGTTTAGCCAGCTAACATAGAAGTAAATCATTACCTGGCCGCACTGACTACAACAAGCAAACAGCTGAGGAAACATTGGTGAATCTTTTTGCTAATAAAATTCATAATTTGGAGGCATGACAGTGGATGAGCTAATTATGTTGATTTCATAACACCAGGGTAATTTATAAGATGTAGTCTAATATTATGACTTTCATTTTACTTTTTTTTAGCTTGCTAGATGGCAAAAAAAGTTGTCTAGCTTTGTACCTTTTATGTCCAATGTGGATCCTACTCTGGCTATACACAGATGGGAGACACCATATTATGTAATTTTTTAGATTAGTATTTTTTCTCACTGCCACCTAATAAAGTCATTGGGTCTAAGCTGACCACCTCATTATAAGACGTCTGTCTCCTATGCTCCTGCATCTTACACAAGCATTATTACATACCATTGCCAAAAAAGCAGACTATCATGAGGCTGAAAATCTAAATAAATCATAGCCAAAACATCAGTTGTGTCAGTAATCAGGAAAACACTTACAAATTAACAGTAAGAACCAAGCTGTGTGAAAATTGTAGACCATGGAACACTTTAGATACAAGCTTGATCCTGTAATTAAAAAAATAATAATAAAAAATTACATAACATGTCCTTGTAGGATTTTTATAAATCACTGTGCTGTGTAAACTCTATAGTTTGCAGAATTTAAGTAGCTTAAATCTTACAAAAGTCATGAAGTCTTAGATTATAACTTTTCATCATTTGAATTCAAGTGAATTCTGAAAAAATTATATATATATATATATATATATTATTTATTTTAAATTTTTTTAAATAGTTCAGGGATAAATGTGGGCAAAACTCAGCGTAATCGTTCTAAGATGTTCTCTAGCATTTGTAGCTTTCATCTATAGTCGCTTTACACTTTCAGAAGGATGATAACAAATTCAGTGAATAGCTCTAACACACTTCTTTATGATGCCTGAACAGCTACTGAATTATTGCTCCCTCTGTTTCCCTCTTTGCATCTCTTTCTCAGTTCCATCCCTCCCAGCCTTTCTAATTTCATCCTTTTGCATTTTTTAGAGTCAACCCCTGGCCCTTTCTTTTGTTTGCATGCCAGCAGATTGCTGTCGAATGTCTCGCATTCGTGTTAGTTAGTAGTTGAGTGACTGAAACGACCGTATAAGTGTTTTCTCTCTGTCTTCCCAGACCCAGAGTTCATAGGGCAGGTTTTATGCTGAGCGACTGTAACTGCAGGAGACACAGAGGAAGGGTTCACTGTTTATAGCCTTCAGTCTTTGTTAAAGGTTCACATAGCCTATATCACTGTTTGTTGACCCCTCTGCAATATCCACACTCGTCTGGTTTCATAGAGATCTTATAATATGATACATTTTCAATAAGTATTCTCGTCTGGTTTCAAAGAGCACAGGTTTTTATTTTAATCACACTTTGGTTTTGAATGTCTTTGTAGAATTTAAAATTCTTTAGTAATTCAGACTGACAAGTATTTAAACTGGTTTGTATGAAGATTAGCATCTTAAACTTAAACTGGTTAGCCCTGTTGTGAATCAGTCATTCATCATGTTCTCTGGAGATCTGAGAAAAACACTTTAAAACCTCATGTGGACTGCATTGACAGTGCTCACTATTCTGGTTGGCATGGCCATTGCTGTAAATATTCTGCTCACAGGATTTTAATTGCTTGACTTATAATAGACTGGACATGAGAATATAGTATAGAATAAAGAATATAATAATATATATATATTCTATGCTCTTTATTCTATACTATATATATATATATATATATATATATATATATATATATATATATATATATGTGTGTGTGTGTGTGTGTGTGTGTGTGTGTGTGCGTGTGTGTGTGTGTGTGTGCGTGTGTGTGTGTGCGTGTGTATAAGTATAGAAGCTAATGATGTGCATGTGTGTGTGCGTGTGTGTATAAGTATAGAAGCTAATGATGTGCAAATGTATTCTTGGGAGTGAATAAACAAATCTGCAATAGGAGGACTAGACTAATATTAATTCCAAAGACTGACCCACAACACCCTATCTATATCATATACCAGTTATTGGCTCAAGCTCTTAACATTTACCAGTGGAGAGTGCATTCTCTACTTGTCTCTTCCTTTTCATTTATCTTTAATTTGGTTTTGATGCTATATTCAAATGAACACTAGAGGGTGCTCAGGGCACATTTATGATCTGTCGGTCTGGAAAGCTAGAAGCCTTTGGTGTAAAGGTCAAAGGTCATTTATTTATAGTGAAAGATGCTAAAAAGGAATGTCTGACCAATTGTGAGGCCTGACAAACATGAAAGTCAAAATTTTTAATAATATAACTTAAGATTAAAAGGTTGTGGAAGAACACCTTGGTCTTCATAAGTTAGATACAGTGAGGATTTTCTGATCCTTATACGCGGCTTTTACTGATTACCAGATACCAGATCAGGTAAAACTGCTTTGATACATGGAATGCTTTTAGGTGCAACATTATTACATTTATTGTTATGTTTATTATCACACCATGTCATTGCAGCAATTGTACCTTTTGTACATTGTAAAATGAACATAACAACTTAACTTTTGCACAAATACTTTGCATGGTAATAACTAGTACAATCATTGTTCATTTAAACATCTTGTAGAATGAGTACTCATACTTTTACTTTGCATTTATTTCTTGTAATCCGTAATTCTTTATTAATACTTAACAATTCTTGTATTTAATTTAGCATTTTGTAGTTTACATTTGCATTCTGTACTTTACGAGTACTTATATGCTCCAACCTTGGTACAAGTCCTCCAGGGATCAGTAAAGTTTATCTTATCGTTAATGCTTTTCATATCTGCTATGAGTATGAAATCTACATTTCCTCTCCTGGAATGATTAAACAAAATCTTTGAGGTTCCAGAAAATGTTACAGAAGTCAAACTTGAAAAACACAGGCCAAGGTTATCTGAGGTCAGTTAGTCACCTAGTCACCCCAGGTCACCCTGTATTATTGGCTTCCAGAATTTTACCAAGTTGCCTTATAGACCTGACCAGTCATATGAAATACTGCTGCTGTGAAACACTGGAGATTTGCATTTATTTCACAAAAAGTAAGACTTCTGAGAGCATCATCAGACTGGAGGTCTGGAGGGGAGTAGTGTTACTCTATTCCTAGAAGCAAATGTGAAGATCACAGATTTCATATAAATTATTCACAGAATTCTAAGCTCCCTCTCTCAGAGGTCATGAGAGAACCAAGACATCAAACCTCCATTCATTCACAAATGCTGGGAGACATTTTACGTCTTTATTTACAACTGCAAAACAATAAGCCAATACACAGTTAGAATACGCAAGGTACGTGTGTCTGAGACCTGTCTTTCCCTTTATACTGCTCTAAAGGGAGTTTACCTAGAAACCTATTTGATGTCATTGTACTTCCATTCTTTTTGTGTAGTGGGCCGAAATTTCAACGAGTGGTGATAGTTCGCAACTACCTGTAATGGTGGAGTACACCCACTAAAAAGAGCATGTTGAATGTCTGCCCTCTACGAATAACAATAAGCACAATTTCCCAGTTTGCATTGTGCTCTGTAGTCAGTGAGTGTGAGTATGACTCTTTCTCAATCAGAACTCTTTAGGCGGCACTTTACAGCTCTTTAAAGTGAAAGCATTGAAAGGTTGTAACCGGCCAGGAGTTATTAAGTGTTCTTGAAGGCAAGGGCTTTAACCTTTAATGGTCTAGGTCATCTGCTTGAGATGACCACACAGTCCAATTACTTTTTAAGTACATCTAGATTACGTTTCAGAAATGGATGCCGTTTAGTTAAATAGACCCACTCGAAATGTCTGAACTATCAACAGGCCTCTCGTAGGTACTGTCAAACAAGCAGTTTTCAGTAGAGTGAAAATTTGAGGTAGTGAACATACCAGAGGCAGACAGAGTGAGTAGTAAGTAATCGTGGTGTAAGCTTTTGGGACTGCTCTGCAGCTCTGTGCTGTGGTGTCTGGATCTAATTAACACAGACAAATGAGCACTCCCAATGCAGCAGGTGCTGAAAAAATGTCCTAATTGTGTGCCGATGAATGGTTTGTATTAAAGGGAATGTTATCTGTTGGTTAAGTGTGCATATAAGTAAGTATGCAAAAGTGATTGCTGTGTGCTGGAGGAGAGGGGCCACAGCAGACATCTCTTATGTCATATAATACAATAGTAAAAGATTTCCTTAAAGCATGCCTATATTCACACATGCTTTTAATCTCAGGCATTACCTCTTTGGTCCTCAGCAAACATAAGATTAGAAAAAACTATGCTTTAAACATACGGCATTAAATCAGCCCACTATATTCAATGTACAATATACACACAGTAATAAAAGAAGTGTTTTAGATTTGAGAACAGGAAAGGTTATTTTAAAAACATAAAAATATAGATCACTTGGAAAACCCAAACCCTTAACCCATCTCTGCTTATTATTCAGTTATTCGTCTTAAAGTGCCTTATTCAGAAACTACTCTTAATAATTCAGTAGTAACAGTGAAACTGATTGGAAAGGTTTGTAGTTAAGAATTGTCCTGTGAGTTTAAAGGGATTAAAGTATCTCCTTCTCTCTAAACCAACACATCCAACATTGTGTGTATAAGTAAGTCTACTTTAAACAATGTGAAATCATTATCCAAGAGTGGGGAGAAAGCTTCTGTCCACTGTTTGTCTGACACATCCTTTGTGTTAAAACAGATGTTTATCGCCCTGTTGGAATGTCAGACAAATCTGCCAGTTTGTCAAAACCAGCTTTATTTATTTATTTGTTGGATATTGATCTGTTGAAACTTTGTAGAAATTTTGTCTTTAGACTATTCAAGATTGTAACTGCTGCTTAATAGATACTCTCCTGAAGAAGGATATTTAAGGCACATTATTCAGACTAGTGTTAATTATTCAGTAGTAAAAGTGACACTATAAATATTATACTATTATATATTATTACAATATTAATATTATTATTATTATTTTTCTTAATCTTCTTCTTCTTCTTCCTCTTCTTCTTCTTCTTCTTCTACTTCTTCCTCTTCTTCTTCTTCTTCTTCTTCTTCTTCTTCATCGTCGTCGTCTTCTTCTTCCAAACAGCTTTCCTTCTATTCATTGTTAATTAAATATTTCCAATTTTCAGACAGATCACATCTCTATTTCATTCAAGCAGGCTACTAAGTGAGGTTTCTCCAGCCTCCATGAGTCTAACAATCGCAAAGCAAAATCATTTCCTCCTCTATTTAAACAAAACAATTTACCAATAATCACTTTTTTCCTCTATTTAATTTAATGATGTGCTCCTTTTGTGTGGCAAAGGGACACATCCCCAGTGACTACACACACACTCATTGTAATACTCCCAATTGACTTTTTCAAAGTAAGCCTAATAACATGTCTTTATACCCAGCAGGGGCTTTTTCACGTCGTATTTATGAGCTAGCTGCACTTTACATATTCATTCTGCGGGTGTTAAACAATTGTCAGTGGGTTGCCTCTCTGTCCCCAAAGCTTTTGCAAAGCCACCTATCACTCTGGGTCACAGCTGTGGGCTCGGACTGGCACATCATTCAACCAGTGGATGACAGAAGCCACCTTGCTCTTCTGCCACACTGCTACTAAACAGTTAGTAAGCCATCTTCAAGCTCAATTAAGAAGCAACTACTGTGTCTAGCTATTGAGTCACCTGTCTACGCTTGGTCATGAGCAATGGTGAAACCCAGGCAAGTCCTCCTCTGTCCCTGTGCTCTTGCCGTCAAATTGCAGTAGTGACATAGTGACGTGAGAGCGACAGCCACAAACATGGAGAACTGAGGATAGGAGTTGCTCTACTCTAGCCTAACCGTAGTGTGATGATGATGGTGGTGGAAAGGCGGGGGGTTTGCTGTAACATCGCAGCCTTCAGCTTTACAAAGCTCGTAGAACACAAACAGGGCATCCCTTGGCTCCAGGAGACAGGCAGGAAGATAGAAGGCCAGTGATTGATAAGTCTCCCCTGCTAGCACACTGACAGCTCATGTCAAGCATCTAGTGAGTTCCATATCAAATGTATCAACTGCTCGCCAAGACAGGTCTTATTTCAATGACCACCCCCATTCTCTCCTCCTTTTTCCCGCTGGCAATTCATCAAAACTCCTATTCAGCCTGTTCATTTGTTAGGCACCTCTATTTCCTCTCAATATAATGTCAGTAATAAATCAAATTATTGCAACGTTGGAAGGCTGAAATCTGTTGTTGTTAACATTTAATACTGGGCATTTAAATAACCACTCATTACTGACATAATCTAATCTACAAGGGAGTTCTATCCTATTATTTGACTGGATCCATTTTTTCCTGTAAGGGCTCCATGATTATGATTGTTCTGAGGTTAAAACACGATTAAACACAGCAATACTGAGAAGAACTGGTCTGTTAAGGAAAACAATGTGATAGTTCTTCAAGGTGGCTAATATTTAAGTGGTAACAAAGATGCTATTTGGCACTACGGTCTATTTCTGGGGCCTTTGATAAGGAGTTTTTGAGCTGGTTGGGTGGCGGCGAGGGCAGAGGGGTGACACTCAGAGACAGGGCAGTGTGTGAGAGAAAGGGAGAGAAGGGCGGCGGGGTCCAGTACAGGGTTATCAGGACGTTAAAATATCTGGCTCCCTCTGTCAGCAGAGCGGGGTGATTAACACGTCGACAGCCTCGAACTGGAAGACAGGCGGGCAGAGGGGTGAGAGTGGCGAGATAACAAGACTGATTGACGTATGAAGGGTGAGAGGAGTGAGAGAGAGACAGAGCGAGAGAGAGAGAGAGAGAGAGAGAGAGAGAGAGAATGAGAATGAATGAGAATGCCAGTGGAATGCTCGGTTGTCCACCCCACCCCTTTCTGAGTCTTGTATTTACCCTGTCCAACTGAACATTCTTAAAAGCATTCCTGACAGTTCAGCCACCATCGTCCTAAATAGCCCAAGTTTACCAAATTAGGTATTTAAAAGTATCATAGAACAATAAAAATATTTCATGAGATACAGTGGTATTACAATAAAACTTTTTTCTTCTAAATAAATCTACACAATAATCTAATATCGTTAAATTCTGTAATGAACATACATAATGGTAAGAATTATTTTGATAGGTCAGATCATATCAAAACATTCTACACATAAAAAGAAAAAAAAAAGATTTCAAAATTACATAAAGCATGCAAACATTATAACATTTCATAAAGCCTTATTAGTGAATGGCTATGTTGACACATTTAGGCCCCTGTTGAATTTAGAAAGCTCTCTGTTCAGTAGAGAACACAGGCCCACTTGAGCTTTGGCCTCTGTGAGGTAGCTAGTTAAGCATGTCACTTAATCTAGCTTAATAGAACTTCCCTCATATCCTACTTAATCAGAGACTGAGTGTGGTCTAGAGATAAGCTCTCTTCTGTACCTACTGGTCATTCACTGTCTGTTATTTCTGTTTTATAAGAGTTTAATTCATGCATCATTTCTCCTCATTAAAAAAGGAATTCCAAGGTTCAATCTAATGCTGGAAATATAATTAATCTTTTAGATCAATTCAAATCTTTTTAAACATCTAAGAGATCAATAATATTGCACAGCATCTGATGGAACCTTGGGTGCATGAGCTAATTTCATCTATTCTTTTACTTAATGGATATTACACATAAGTGTAATGGTCAGTCAGTGTCTGTAATTCAAGGGTATGGTAATGTGTCCTCTGGTGAAGTGTAGCTGATCTCTGGCCTCTTCGCTGCAAGGTCACCCAATACTTCAGAAGTTAAAGCAGAGCACATGGGGATCATTTCTGGAGCATGCCTGTGTCACGTCTAATTGGTTCCCCAGGTTGTCTGCGAAGGTAACATCTTGTTTCCATGCTAATGATGCTTCACTATGGTTTTACAGCTGCAAAGAGACAGGAGGGGTTAGAGGGTCAGGCGAGGTGTGAGGATGGCAGGCCTTCTCCCTGCTTGTGTTGCCTCTGAGACTGACCTCAGCACAATGTGGATACAAGCATAGCTTTTACTGCAGGAACATTTGGGTTAGCTTGTGTTAGTGGCATGCGATGTTATGTTAGCCTGACTTATGACTTAAATTGCTATCAATGGGAATGTGGCTATAATTTTGCAATGGATTTATTTTATTTATTTTTTTTACGTAGTTTTATGTCAAAATGCTAAATAATTCTAACATCAAGAGTAAATGATTTTGTGATTTATTTTTTTTAAAGGCATGGTTATTTTAACAGTTTTTAAATTACAATATTTCATATGGCCTTTAAGTCCTGGTTTGGACTGATAACTGTAAGTTTTCAACAATTAGCCTGGATTTTACTGACAGAAATCATGAACAATGTGCATATTTTTTAAAAGTTGGGCACAGAGTGCACTACACAGTGCACCATCATTGTGCTCACTAGCAAATCATCTGAACTTGTATGCAGTGCGGTTGTACTTAGTATGGAAAAATAATTAACCTATCCTTTGAAGCGGACTACATAAACACTACAGGTCTCTACATGCTGCTTTTTCAATCTATTCATTCGCTTTCGTTTACACAGTTCTTATTGAGCGCCAGCTTACTTTCTTTCCTCACCTTAATCACCTTTTCGAAAACAGTCCATCTCTCCTCATCCTTTCTCACTCTCACTTGCAGATTTGTTACTGAGTGAACAATTAAATTCACATGAACAGTTATGAAGGTTAGCATTCGGGTTAGAACAGGACTGACTTTGATACTTTTTCACATGGCTATGTTTCAATAAAACTGAACAAATGCCAACCACCTTGCCCTCATATGTTGAATTCAAACATTTTTAATAAGATCAGATTCAATAACCATAAGCCTAACCCTAACCCTATAGACTTTGCCTTGGCAATATCGTTCAAGCGTTTATATGACACATATCTAATTGTAGATGTGTATTGTCTACTGCATGTATGTGTGTTGCCAATGGAGTTTCTGCCAGACAGGGGTCTGTGATGAGAGTGTTGGGAGGCCTCTAGCTGAAACATGATCTGCAGAGCGGGAATGCACTGAGGCATCTCTCTCTTTCTTTTTCTCTCTCAGCTCTCTCTGCAGCCCAGGGATGATTGAGAGACGAGTCAGACTCCCACTGGGCCACTGAAATCTCTTTCTTCTTCTATGCTGCCTTTTTCCAGTTGGTTTTGTTGAAATCACCCTTACCCTAACCTTGTCTTCACAGCTGTTCTGGCCAAGTGAGTGCCTACGAGGCCCAAGATTAAAAAGGTGAGTTTTAATAGTGTAAAAGAAAAGGGCTGTGAAACACATTGATCTATGACAGAGAGAGACATATAGAAAAAAGACAAAGAGAAAGAGACAATTTATAGAAATAGAATAAAAGGCCTTAAAATTTAAAAGTGTGTAGTTTATATCAAATGAAGGACAATGAATTAAGAATTGAAAGTAATAGAAAATGATAGAAGGAGTGATAGAAATGTGTCCAGGAGCTTCAGGTAAAAGCAATTGGGAATATACCAACCCAGAATGAGCGCAAGAACAAGCAAAACTACTTGATACATAATACCCCCAAAATGAAAATATATCAAATATATATAAATCTAAAATGCAGTATTTTGTCGTTTGACATGCATTTTGTAATGGGAATATGACATCAGTATTGATATATAATGCTAACATAATCCTATGTATCCTTCAGAAACTATACTGGTATCATGAATTAACTCATGATTCCATCAGTTATAATGTTTCTTTGATTTCTAAACTATTACTGTACCATACATTTAATCTGCTCTTAATTTTATTTAGCAGCTTTATGAATATGTTTTTGTTTTTTCATCCATCCATCTTCTATACTGCTTATCCTTTTCAGGGTTATGGGGAACCCTGTTTTGTCAGAGCTGCCTCATCAAAATCTTAAAACTTGTTTTCAGCCAGGACAATTTGAAAACTGGGTTAGAACCTATATATTAAGTACACTGTATATAAATTAACTATAATGGATTAGTTCAGTAGATGAAGTTCAATAGACTATCAAAAGAATTGAGCATTAATTCTGTCACGTTATACAGATAATTATGAGTTGACATACATGTTTTAAGGACTCTCAATTTCTCATTGAAGCCCCACTCTGCAATTTATAATGGCTATAATGGCCATATGAGTTGATTTAGACTCCTAATTCACTAAATGTGAAGTGTAACCCACCTGTATCCCAAACTACTTTCATGGCATCAGAAAAATTTGTATACAGTGATATATAGTATACAGTTATCCCCAAATGTATTGAAACAGCAAGGCCAATTCATATCAGTTTGTGCTATACACTGAAGACATTTGGGTTTGAGCTCAAAAGATGAATATGAGATGATAGATCTAAGTTTTAACTTTCATTTCTTGATATTTACATCTCAATGTGTTAAACAACTTAGAACATGGCACCTTTTGTTTCAACCCACCCATTTTCATGTGATCATTATATTGGAACATGTGACTGACCAGTGTTTCTTGCTTAAACAGTTAATATCTCTGAATGTCTACTCATGGTTAAAGCTTTTGTTTTCGCCTGTGAAGAATTCATTTGCTGTTAAAATGGATAAACCATCATAAAGATCAGAGAGCTGTCATGGGAGAAAAGTAAGCCAGTTTGAAGTTAAAAAAAGAGGCAAAATCAATCAGAGGCTTTGCTCAAACATTGGGCATAGCCAATACAACAATTGGGAATGACCTGAAAACTAAAGAAACCACTGCTGTACTGAGCAAAAAACACTGAATGGGTCAGCAAAGGAAAACAACAGCAGTTGATGACAGAATCAGTGTCAAAGCTGTAAAGAAAAAAACCCAAAACAACAACCAATGACATCACCAACAACCTTCACGAGGCAGGGGTGAAGGTATCACAATCCACCTTTCAAAGAAAGACTTCAAAAGCAGAAATATAGGGGCCATACCACAAGATGCAAATCATGTACCAGCAGTAAGAATCGGAAAGTCAGATTGGAATTCAAATAGAAATACAGAGACGGCCCACAAAATTTCTGGAACCAAGATTAACCTCTACCAACGTGATGGAAAGGTCAAAGTGTGGAGAAAGATAGGATCTGCTTATGATCCAAAACATACAAGCTCATAAGTCAAGCATGGTATAGGTAATGTCATGGCTTGGGCTTGCATGGCTACTTCTGGAACAGGCTCAGTAATCTTTATTGATGCTGTAACTCATGATGGTATCAGCAGAATGTCTACAGAAACAATCTGTCTGCCAATACACAGATAAATTGATCTGCTCTAATTGGGAGTAACTTCAACATCCACATCATCAAGTTAATCATCAGATTGACTTAACCCAAGTGAGCATGCATTTCACCTCCTGAAGAGGAGACTGAAGGGAGAAACCCCCAAAACAAACAACAACTGAAATAAGCTTCTGTACAAGACTGGAAAAGTAAACAAAGAATGTAGTTATTGCAAGCAAGGGACATGCAGCCAATTATTAAGTGTTGTTTACTTTAGTTTACTTTCAGGCTATCTGTTCCCATACTTTTGCTCACATAACCATTAGTTGGTCTGCCACCAAAGGTGCCATATTCAAAATTGTTTAACAAATGTAGATGTAAAAACCAGAAAATGAAAGCAGAAATTCTGATCTATTGTCTCATATTCATTTTCTGATCTCAAGTGCACTCAGTGTATTAGCCTTACCATTCCAATACTTTCAAAGGGGAATGTATACTTTCTGGTCCATTAGTTAGATCTTATTTATTCACTCCTGAATGCTTCACTATATACTGGAATACGTTTATTTGTTTTGGGTTTTTTTTCAATTCAGTGACTATATCGAAAAGTTAATTGTGTCAAGGTGTTCAAGTTTTTTGTCAAGTTTCCCATTATAAACCAGTGTGCAGAAGTACATACACACAGAACTAGTATAAGAGTAAAGCAAAGATGAAAAATAATAATAATAATAAATAAATAAATAAAAAATTGATTGTCCGTGGGCAAAGCATCTAAGGCTGTAACTACATGGGCCTTAAACATCATTGTTTTGTTTAAAAAAAATTATGCAACACACTACACACTCTATATTCAACCATGCTTTTGTTCACTACCTTTTACCACCTTCAAAACACATCAGTGTTATTAAAGTGTCTCTTGGTAAGTATAGAGTAAGGGGTTGAATGGGAAGCTTTGGTTGAGATTCTGCCTATTCCAATTCATTTAATTTATTTTATTCTGTTATAATTACATTTTGTCACATTTATCACATATATTATCACTTGTACAGAAACCCATTTGGTTTCAAAAGTAATTTTAAAGAGTTAATTTTAAAAGGGTTAATGAAATTAAACTTAGGGTTAATGTTATGGTTAGGGTTAGTTGACATGGCCAGCCTGTGTTCCTTTTTGCCATAAATTTAATTGATGGATCTCACAGACAGACTCCTTTATAATCCAGGTTTGCAGTGCAAGTTGTATACCACCAAGCAGTACTGTACAATCTAGTAGAACATTGGACCATACTTGCATTTTTAAAGAACCAAACAGGAAATAGATTTCACAAGTAAATCCTTTTTCTATGACCTAACCAGGGTCATAACCCAATGGTCCCAAGCCAAGATTAAAATGAACACAACTGGGATTTTAATTTTCAGCAATATACCTCTAGCTTATGTTTGACCTTACAGTTTGACACAGTATAGCACATTGGAGGAAAAGAAAAAGGTTCCACCACTTTGTGGTTTAAACCCACGCCTGTCTGTGCAATGCCATTTGCCAGCTAGAAGGAACTATTTCCCACGCTTTTCCCCAGATTTTCCTACACAAAGAGTAGCGTTCACTCTGCTACTTTACCCACATTGCTTCTCCTTGTGCTCCTGCAGCAATGTGTCTTTTTATGTCCTGCCTAAGGCGGCACTGCTAAATCGTGTCTGTTCAAAGCTGTCTCTGACATTTAGTCACTTCTGGTGGTTAATACCAAGCGGTGGTGACCTGCCAGTGATTTTACAACATTTGCCTCTGTGTTGCTGATCATGTAGTCCTATTGTATTAGCAGAGTAAGATGTAAAAAGCAGTCCAGGAGAAGGGTGGGGGTAGTGGAAGGTGGATGGTGAATGTGAAAAGCAAATGCACTGAGAATGGGGCAACACTTGGAGGGAGTCCAATACAACATTCTCACAAATGGACCCCAGACCCTCGCACGAGGCGTGTGAAAAATAATGACATAGTGATATGGAAAACCTGGCTTTGCCTTAGCCTGAGAGAACCAACTGAGGTACAGAATAAGGAGGTTGGGGGTGGCAGCATGATTGTTGATCCTATTTTACTCTCAAGTTTACTTTCATTTTGGCCAAGTATGGCCAATAGGACATCATCACATACTAATCCTGGAAACAAATTGTCTTGGTTATACATATGAAGTCATGTTAGACATCAGTTATATTTAAGACATTCCCAGAGAGATTGGATCAAGAATGGTCAAGAATGGATGCCTTGCCTTTGGTCTGGTTTTCTTTTCTTTTTTTTTCCTTGTTAGCAAGACAAACATAAAAGCCAGACAAGCACAATCAATTTAAAAAAAAAACTTTAATAACATATATACACTAAATGCTCAATCATTACTAACTCTTTCATTACTTTTTTATAGCATCTGTATTTGACACAAGCTAAGAGAGCAGGTTAGACTGATATATCTGCCACATAGACAGACAAATAGAGAGAAAGGTGTGTGCATATAGTGTGTGTGTGTGTGTGTGTGTGTGTGTGTGTGTGTGTGTGTGTGTGTGTGTGTGCACGTGCATGTATAAATTGGTTGGTCTGAGCTGGTGCATGGCTATCCATTGGCCTTCACCCCCCTGCTGACCGAAGCTTTTAAACAGGGCATGACGCTGCACTTTAACTTACCACCCAGGAGTCAACCGTGAAGCCGAGTCTGTGTGATGGAGTACCCTCAGCAACCTCCCATCAGCTTGAGCTCTAGGACCCTATGTCATGTCCAAACCAAGCACTGTCCTCCTACAATACAACACGAAAATGTCAATCAACTTAAAAATTTGGAGGTAATTAGTTTCCTCAAATTTTTTAAATTAAATTAACTTATCTGCTTTTACAGTGTGGACATTAACCTCATCTGCCATTGTTCTCTAATTTCTGCTGTACAAAACACATAGGACTTTTCTGTAGTGAAAATAGGTTTATTTTTTTTATTTTAAAAAAACTTGAGAATTTTTTACATTAACTGTTTATACAGATTGATTTGTTGTTTCAATTTTAAGACAATAAAAAAAATCATAGAATGCTCAATGTTAAAACCATAATGTTCAACATGTTCATGTGGGATATGTATTACTAACATGTGCTCAAATAAAAAAAAGGGTATATTTGTCTGAACCCAGTGGGGCTATGAAAAAAAAAACAACAAAAAAAGCGACATTAGTATGGCAAGGTTACTGTATCTGCAGCCAGAGATTTTCATAAGTGGATACCAGGGAAAGCTATTTCTCCATATGGATAAATATTTTAGAAGGTACTTATTTAATGAGCTCTGTACTTGCTAAAGGGTGTTCCTGTAGTGCCAGACAGGGATAGGAACAAGGAAAATGGCTGCTCGTTAACGGGGTGGTCAAACGGTTTCACCGTTTTTATTACATAATTGACTTTTAAAAAGTGTTTAAAAATATTTTAAGCCCCTAAACTCCCAGATACTCACTCTTGTGACTACAACATATACCTTTCCAATTAATCTCACTGTAGTTACTGAATAGTTATTATATAATAGTATTATATAATACATATTACATAAAATATTATATAAAAGGTGAGGGCAGCTGGGTGTAAATATATTTTTTGTAGTTGATGAAGTTTCCTCAGTAAAAGTCTGTTCAATCTGTTCACACCCCTGTATAATGGAGTTCCCCATCTTCTCACCAAGTCTCACCATCTTCTTTATGGGACATTTGCCAAACATGTCAATGCTAGTGTGATAATAAGCCACCAATTATTGTTTGTGTTTTTGTTACAGTGTTTGTGTATTTGTGCTTTAACTCCAACAGACTTGCCTTACCTACCATGCACACAAATACACGCACACGCGCATGCACACACACACCCACACACACCCACACACACACACACACACACACAAACACACACACACACACACACACACATATTAGCAGATGTGAATAGCTCCATGAAATCAAATCACTATAGCCTCACTTTGAAGATCATTTGCTTGTATTGGGCCAATCACATTCCTTGCATTCTGTACTAATCTGAGGCTCTGCTGTCGAGGTTCCTCACCATTAGTGTGTTTGTTTATCCATTTCCTTCCCTCCCTCCAATTAACATGTCCCTCATTCTGGGTTTGTTCTGCCAGTGTGTGTTGCTGTGACGCCTGTCCATCACCCTGAGGCCCTCTGAAAGAACACTTTAAAAGTGAGAACAATGGCACTGCCCCTCCGTCAGCACAGTAGAGCATTGGTACTCAAATGAGTCCTCTTCCCTGGGGAGTGTTTTGTCTTGCTGACTCTTCTTGCTTCACTCTGTAAGCGTTTTTTGATGTATTTGACTGTAAGCTGTCAAGCGTTACCGTGGCAAGCTGTGGGACAAGGAAGGCGTCCAGCGTCAGCGATGACGTGGCTGAAAGCGGACGGATTGCACAGGGAGGCACTTCTTGGGCCCTCAGCCCCTCCTGGCCTGCTGTCCCATCACTCTGGAAGAGTCATCAGGCCCCAGAGGCAAACAGCAGGTAGCCCGCTCCCTGCAGCCAGGCACAGGGCCTGCATGCCCTCCTCTTAACCCCAGGAACATCGACATCCATCTCGGCCACCGCAGGAGTCCGTTTCTAGTCCTGCCCTCTCCTTCTCTCTCTTCTTTCCTTGTTCTCTCTCTCTCTTTCTCTCTCTCTCTCGCCACTCAGTCTTACGCAAAAATATAAATCTTCTTCATTTTCTGATACATCACCAAATCAGGTTCTCTCAAGTTGGGTTTAACTTGTCTGCCTTTTTTGTTTTCTTGTCATCCTTGCCTTATTAATATAGTATGTGGACCTACACTCTTCAAAGTACAAATAATTAAGTGTAAGAGATAAAGCTTGACTGGCTTTGTCTTGAAAAGACAAACATGACATACATTTTCGAGGATGATTTATGAGCCAGTAATTATGATCTTGCTGTAAGAAAAAGTTCATAATTCATACTTTCACATTTTTAGTACAATATTTATTTTTAAAAAAGCAAAAAAAAAAACAACATTATTAGAAAATTGTGGATAGTTAATTGTTCTTAGCTTTATAAAGAGATTCTACTTGAAACCTTCTCTGATAGAAAGGCTCTTTGTTATAGGATTTACACTATATATATATATATATATATATATATATATATATATATAGAGAGAGAGAGAGAGAGAGAGAGAGAGAGAGAGAGAGAGAGAGAGAGAGAGAGAGAAACCAAACAATACTTGCTATGCTATGTATACTTACTGTATGTATATAAGCATCCAGCGGATCATGCTATATATATATATATATATATATATATATATAATCATGTAAATATTCTTGTTAATCTTGCAAATGTTCTTTTAAAATATTTCTTAGCAGCATAAACAAAACCTTTAAACCTTTTCTTGTAGGATACAAATTTATGTCAGTCTATAAATACCATAAAACAATCATTTTAGCTATTTCAAAAGCACATGCAAGGTAACACCTTGCCTTCATCAGAAATGGTTGTCAACACTGTCAGGACAGATATGTGCTTGTCTGGAGTGTCACTCTTACTCCACACACACACACACACACACACACACACACACACGCACGCACACACTCACAGACACAAACACATTCACCAACACAGAAGACTGAACACAAACCAGTAGTGCTTTTACCTTTTGCACAATATAAGACATAATATATACACAAATACACATCACAAAATGACATTCAATAGCTACTAATACAGCATGTTATTAATGGCCTAGTAATTATCACATTTGCAGGTAATATTTTATGTATTATGTTGTAACAATGCAATAGAGCTTATAGGTGATAAAGACTATCTAATGTGGTGCTCCATTAGAACTATGCATTGCTGTACTGATCAATCTGAGAAGGGAGGCTATTTGTGCCAGAGGACCAAAACAGGACCTGGACTCACACATAACTCCAAGTAGCCCCCTCTCTGTGCTGGAGTTGTCCCTCCGTGTGCTAAGCAGCAGTGGCTCATTCCCACGTTAGAATTCCTGCTGCTTGGTTAGGCAGTGAGCGACTGGAAGCTGGATGTAGGTTAATGGGGAGCTCAGCCCTGCCTTAGGCCATGCAGAAGTGCTCAGCCATAGCCGCACACTGTTGACTTTAATGGCCCATTAATATTGGGCCACTTCAACACAAAACACGATACACACATCAAAAAAAAGGAAAGGAGAGAAAAGAACATTTCGCCAAAGAACGAAAGAATTGAAGGTGTGCATGTGTGGTTCCTTCGCTTCTCTGTTTGCTTTTAGAAATGCAATCTGAGAGAAAAGTTAGAAAGACAGAGAGGGTTTTCATACATTGAACTGACAGTCCTCCTAATCAACTCTCTACCGCCACCCATCCACAAGGTGCTAAACACACATTTTTGCAATATTCTTGCATTGGCATTATGTGTCAAAAATAATGTACAGCAAATAGGCTTATTAAAAGGAGACTGAGGTGCTGCCCTCTTGTGGCATTATTAAAATATGGGTCATCGTGATAAAAAATAAAAATACTTTTAAGCCACACACATACACACACACGCGCATGTCTATCTATCTATCTATCTATCTATCTATCTATCTATCTATCTATCTATCTATCTATCTATCTATCTCTCTCTCTCTCTCTCTCTCTCTCTCTCTCTCTCTCTTTTTTATATATATATATATATATATATATATATATATATATATATATATATATATATATATATATATATATATATATATATATATATATATATATATATATCTTAATTAAGGCGTGCACAATCAAAAAAGATCCGCTTATTCAACCCTCCATCTCCACGTTATTAAGTACTCGGGCGTCGGCTGGACTTTACTTGGGCTATTTAACGATCTAAAGAGATGCAAAAAAGCTTTATAAGCGTTCAGAGAGTCCTAATTAATGACTGGCCATCAACAAACCCAGTGGGTGTGGTGGAATTATATTATGGTGATTCACAATAAAGTTAAGAGAGATGATTAATGTGGATGTCTCACAGGAGGTCTTTCATCTTGTAGAAGAAGAAAAAAGATACGACAGGGCTTTAAAAATATAAATAAATATAAATAAAATATATATATATATATTAAAAAAAAGCTGAACTTGTCCAATGTCTCCCTGTGCATTATTATTATTTTATTATTATTCATGCAAAGTGAATTGTGTTATTAATAGCTTTCCTTTCAATCTCCTTTTGAAGAATATGCAGAGATTCTTACAGCAAGAGAAAAGTGTGGCGGTCTTGACTGAGTGAAGAAGGGGTCCGATTAAAGAAACACTAATCGTCTGTAATCCTTTTAATGTCTCACACTTCTCTTTGACAATACACAAGTCTGGATGGAGCGAGTTGTGGCGCTGCACAATGGCCCCGGTTTCAGCAGACAGATCCCAATTAACAAAGTTAAACTTGCTCCTGAGTTACTGAAAGGCTGCCTTACAACGCATTCTGCCTCACCCTACTAAACTGTTGTCCAAGAGTAGGTCAGTTAGTACTGTTGTATGACTATTTAGTAGGTTTCAATCCTTAGTTAAACAAACACAAAAAAGGTAGGTCTATTATTTTATTTATTTATTCATATTTTTTTTTGAGGAGTAATGAGTTTTCATTTCCAGTAAAACACACTGGACAGGTTATAAACGCGTGGTGCTTTTGCTCAGTGAAGTCAACAGGAGAGGATTTATTATTCAGTGTGTGTCCACATTTACCGCAAACAGGCGCACAAACGCCTTTGTGCGCTCTAGGCCTTCACAGCTCTCGTTAGTGTTCATCCTCAGCTCAGGTGAAGTATAGGCTAGTTTAAATTCATGGGAGGAAGGGAGGGGGTAAAGGGGGACGCTTTTGTTCTGCTGAAAAAAGGGGGCATGTTCCTCCAGGACCAACCTACCACTTTAACCGCGGCTGTAAAGCGCGAACGGGGTTGACATTGGAGCCTGCATGGGAATGGGAGAAGAGGAGGGGATAAGAGAGACTGCTCAGTCCAGCAGCACCGTGTCCTGAAGAGACATCATCATCATCATCATCATCATTATCATCATCATCCTCATTCTCATCATCCTCAGCAGCAGCAGTAGTGCGGGATGCATCGTCCTGATTCCACACACTGACACCCAGACGGAGTTGTGTCCACAGCAGGGACATCCGACCTGGAGAACACGTCAACGCTGGAAATACACGCAGCAGCGATTATTTAGCTGTCGTTATTTTATTTTTTGTAATGGACAACATGACTCTAGTAGTTCTAATTTAAGTTATTTTTTACTTGAATGCTATCATTATATGTGCGTTTAGTATTATATCTTGGGAAGCTCATACTACACGGACTCGATTGTTTTTTTTTCTGTTTTTTTTTTTGTTTTTTTTTTTGCTTTTTTCCCCATCAAGTGCACTTAAGTCTTTCTCACTGAGCAGTACATTGACCGCTATCGGTTCGGGCTCGTCTCAAATCTACTTTTTTTCTGCCTGCGCCGTTTTTTGTTTTTGTTTTTTTTTGTTGTTGTTTTTTTCGTGTGCTGAGGCGTCCTTCATATTTCGGATTTTCCTCCACTGCTCCTAAGCAGAATTTACAGGCTACTGGTCGCATCCTCGTACTGTGATCCATCCTTTGGATGTCCAAGAAGATCAACCTTTTCAGGGAGAGGACCTTGTCCATTTCCACTGGGAGACCCTGAGCTGTTATCTCTTCAAATCACACGCTAATTTGGTCTGCCAACTTTTATCTACGAGGTCAACAATGAGATTAATTCCGTCACGATTAAGTTATCTGTAAGTACAAGTCCTCTCCCTCTCGCACCTCAATATAGCCTAATTGTTGTTACTGTTGTTGTTTCATTGTATTAATATAATATTCTGCCTCTCTCTCCACCCCCACCCCCACAGGTTCCTTCACCTCTTTGCGTTTTGCTACTATGCTCAGGTATGTGCAAAATTTTACATTTATACTGTTAAATAATACAATAATAATAATAATAATAATAATAATAATAATAATAATAATAATACGCCTCGAGCATACACTAAATCATACATGATAGGCTATAACCTATAATAGTACACATAGTTACAGTATAGTACAGTGCACTAAGGAATCCCACACACATTTTAAGGCAACGTCTATATGCAGTATTTTAAAACAGTGTTTCAGCGCATAATTGTCCAATTGTAAATTGAATATGCGCTGAAAAATATAAAAGCTGATAAGTCGGGTGCTTAATTCGTTTAATTTGATGAGATGGCTATGGACGTGAGCAGGTTCCTCCTGAAGTGAGCCAGCAGCGTGGCCAGGCGCAGAGCGCACAGAGCGCGCAGTGGTTAGCGCCTTAAAACCGGCCAAACTTTACACACTTCTGCGCTCCATTGCTTCATTCTGACAGGGAAATAAACTGCGTGGGGAAACCTGAGAGAGTCCTTACTATTTATTGCAAATGATCTGGAGCGTATTTTGATCTTTTGGTTATTCTATTTAGCTTAGCGCAAATATTTTGGATCAGTTCTTAACTCGTGGATCATTTTTGGGGGGGGGGGGGCGGTGGGTAAACGGTACTTTTATTTATGTCCGACATTGGTGTTTAATACTTTTAATGCGCACGTAATTTATAGGCCTCTGTCAACGATTAATGAGGCAATTCTGCAGATATTGATTATGTCGTACTTAATTTCTGACAGGTAACCATTCAGTCCCCGCCTAATTTTACACAGCATGTGAATGAGCAGAGTAGGGTGACGGACCGGGTCAGCCGCAGACTCATCCGGACCTACCAGCTTTACAGCAGAACCAGTGGCAAGCATGTACAGGTCCTGGCCAACAAAAAAATCAACGCCATGGCCGAGGACGGAGACGTGCACGGTAAGAGCGTTATATTAGCACACATCCGATGCTGTTTAATATGTCATTCCTTATCCTTTGTTCTTTTCTTTTTTTTCTTTTCTTTTTTTCTTTTTACACTTTCGCAAATTTAACCTACTACAAGTTATTGCCGTGGTCACTGCAGCTTTCTTGTTAATACTTGTTGTACGGTGATGGAAGAACTTGAGTATTCAGTCTGCTCTGGAAGCTGAAAAACAAGTTTTGCAGTACAAAAAAATGTCATGGATTTTTAGGTGGTTCTGGAGGTGACTCTCTAGAGAGGCGAGTGCGTCTGGAAGAACCATTAGAACTCATCTCACTCCAACCTCCTGAACATTTCCTGAATAACGCTCCTTTTTCTTTTGACTGACTTCTAAGCTTCTTGCTTTTACGTGTGCTTTACTCACACACACACACACACACACACACACACACACACACACACACACACACACACACACACACACACACTTTTTAAAAATATATATATATTCAAGCTATTTTTTCCTTAAACATTTATATTACTTAAATTAATTTTCAGATTTATAATTAGATTGATAATTCCATGTTTAAAACATAGGCCAAGAAAATATATAGGCCAGAAAAAACTAGTTTTCCTTGAGCCTTAGCTCCAGTTCCAGCTTTCTTGTATGTGGTTTCAACACATCCCAAAGCCTTGTAATTACCAGTCGTGTTGAGGTATTTTAGGAAGGCTGGCTCGGGCCCTGCACGGCTGTGGTGACATCCGTGTCACCTGAGCATGTTGCAGAGACAGCAGGGTTGTTAACTCGGGCCAAAGTCTGACTGCAGCTTTGGGCTTGTGGTCCACCAGCAGGTTCACTGACCCCCTCCATTTGAACCGTAACTCTTTACGATCACTGAGTGCATGGGAGAATCAAAGAGTGTTGCAAGTGCTAATCTTTGGCACATGTATCATGAAAGAGTGACTTTTATAGAAGCCTGTGACTTTTATTGGTCACATGCACGACTGTCTTTGACAATGTATTCAAATCATAGGTTTATAGTGTTTTGGTAGTGCATAATTTTCAATTCAATGTTAATGAACATTTATTAATTTTATTCCATTTATTGTCATACTAATGTACAAGTGATGTGCACATATATCTATCTTTACATTTTGACTGAAAAAAAAACCATGAAAGCAAAATGAAATTCATCTTCATGGGCTAAAATGTTACAGGTATATATTTTACTGGCCTTAAATATTTAGCCAAGGTGGCTTCTTCCTTTGAAAAAGAATTGAGTTCCACCTGTTTTTATCATTTTGAAAGAATTTGGACTGGCATAAATCCTAAGCAATGGCCCCCTATGGGTTTTGTGTATGCTTCTATGAGAGTCTGTGTATGAGTACTTATAGAATGTGCCTTAACATTAAAAAAAAATATATAGTTTCGAGTGTCTCCCACAGAATCTCGAACACAGTTTCTGATCTGAAATTAATCTTTTGTTTCACAGCAAAACTCATTGTGGAGACAGACACATTCGGCAGTCGAGTTCGAATTAAAGGAGCTGAGACAGGATTCTACATCTGCATGAACAGGAGAGGAAAGTTGATTGGCAAGGTAAGAAGAAAAGCATGCATTCAAGAAAAACCTGTCACAGACCTTGCTGTAACAGATACCAATTTCAACAATTTCTGGATTAAATGGAAGGTTTTTTTTTATTAGTTCTGATGGTTGGATCAATAGGAAGCATAAGGTACATGCATGAGATATATTACTCTGTGATATAGATCACAGTTCTCCCACTGTTCCTGAACTGAAGTATTATAATAGCAAAACCACAACATCCCGTGGAGAGAAGTGGTAAGCAAATAGAAAGCTTCCACATTCTCCTTTTGTCTGGTAAATGCTTACAGTTTGCTCCAAGCCTTTCCTGGGATTGCAGTATGGGTTATGGACTGTAAGGAATAGGATCTTTCCTCCTTTTTTTAGCTGGGCACTCTTGTTCCAGGGTGGATTTGTGCCTCTTTCTTGCTGTGAATGGTAATAAAGTGGGATGGAGACTTGGCCCCCACCTCCTAGCACCCTACCAGGTGGACCATCTGCTTGGCACCCCTGATCTTATGCTATCTGACATATTGGCTGCCCAACGACAGCCTGCATGAGAGAGGTTTTTTTATTATTTGTTGTGTTTTATTGGTGGATATAGACTGTGAGCAATTTTCCATACTTCATATGAGGTTAATTTTAATAGCCCTTTTTTTTAAGAGGTTGGCGCTAGGGCTACACTTTTGATTTGCCACATTAAGGCATTGACATATCACTAGTTTTGGAACGGTTAGGTTAGGAAGCTCGGTTGGTATGGAACCTGAGATTATTTATTAACCTTATTTATTTTGTGTACAATACCTAATTATAGCAATAACAGTTTAAATTCAAATTGTTCAGATCATGTTCTCACCCAGAAGTGACCTAGAAGTTAGTGGATTGATGGGTATTAAATTTTTAAAAATAGTTTTGATAATATTATAATTATGATCAGATTGCTTGGCTATGAACAATTAAAAAAGAGCTAAAGAGCATATATGCAAGTAATTTCCTCTCTAAAAGCAAGTCTTAAAGCGTTGACCTGTGAGAAGCCAAAAGTGCATAAAACGATTAATCTCAGAGGATGAATCTTCACTGGTGTTTACCAAAGGGGGAAAGCCATTGGTTACCGCTGTCATTTCTCTTTCTCTTGATCTTGAACTATAATGACTTCAGCATATGCTGTATGCTGTATGCTGTGTGTGTGTGCATGTGCATGTGTGCGTGCGTGTGTGAACCGGCTTTCTTCAAATACCTTCTGGCAGATTTGAGATACATTTTCAGATGACCTTTAACTGAAACATAGATTTAAAATGAATTAGATATCTGACTCTTCACTGTTCCTTTTGTTTGCAGAGAAATGGTCAGGGGAAAGACTGCATTTTCACGGAGATAGTGCTGGAGAATAACTACACGGCTCTCCAGAATGTAAAGTATGAGGGTTGGTACATGGCATTTACACGCAAAGGAAGACCTCGTAAGGGCTCCAAAACCAGGCAACACCAGCGGGAAGTCCACTTCATGAAGCGAATGCCCAAAGGACACCACATCGCAGAGCACAGACCCTTTGATTTCATCAACTACCCTTTCAACAGACGGACTAAACGCACCCGTTACTCAGGAGAGCGCTGAAGAGTAATGCAGGAGAAAAAAGGGGGACAGTGAGTGAGAGAGAGAAAATACCATCTCTGATAATGAACAGAATCCTCTTGTGGACTCCGAAAATGATTTTTGTACTGAGCATTAATATACCTAACATATAGTTTTTTAAAATAATTTTCTAGAAAAGAAAAACACACTCTGGAAAAAAAAATACTTGGAAAAAGCTATATTTTTGTACTCCAGACTTTTAGTACTGACTTGTGTAAAAATGTTAGGAAAGTGAACCACATGGCTTGAGATACATGTGAGAAGTCATAACTGACATTTTAGTATTGTGTGGACTTCACCGTCTCATTGTTTCATTTTGTTTTGTCAGTTTTAGAGTAATTTATACTCTTCATATTGCTGCTCATGGGGACTTGGAGGGCCTGAGAGAATGCACTGAAAAAAAAAAAAATGCTGTATTGAGTTACAGGTACAGCCAAGGCACCTCTCGACCACCCAGTGATAAGACACCCAGCTCATCTGAGTAACCTCTGTGGCTCATGGTTCTGGATTGTCCTTGAGATAGCCACAGTTAAAGCAAACACAGCTTTAAATCCATATATAATTGTGGCAGCTACATTTTGATAATCAACACATTTCCTACTGTGGTTTTAACCGTTGAGGTGTTCAAGGTGTTTAAATGCATTGTATGAAACGTAGGGAAAACGTTGTTCTTTGTGGCATTGTGTCTGTCTGTTTTTATACATATATAAATCTATTTTTATTTGAGGATGTGTAAAATAATTTTAATGATGGAAATATTTATTTAAAAATGTGTAATAAATTTACCTTAGGATACCAGTACTTGTCTGTTCATTTCTTTTATTCATTTTATTCATTCATTCTAAGTTCATGTACCTCACATTTATACTACTCTCTGAATAACTTCCCAAGGACATTCCATATAACGCATTCCTGCATCAAAATAACCAATATGTTCAAAATATACTAAACCAATTATGTAAGCTGTGATTTAAGTGCATAAACTCAGGATTTGAGGATAAACTCAGTGTTGCCAGGTCCAGACATTCATCACTCTTTTAGCTATGCACTTGCTTTTGGTTTCAGTAGTAATTATAAAGTAATTAATCACAGTTATTGAGTAATTTGCTTGAACATAAATAACTGAATAATAAGCAGTACATTTAAAGGTTAAAATTCTACTGGATTGTTTTCCACTGATTAATATTATTTTATAGACTGTGCCAAATACATATATAAAAACTCTTTAAAAAAATCTTCAGTAAACCACACAAACACATATACGAATCAACAGCTTAGCATCATGTAATTACATCATAATAAATACCAAATTTGTTTGTGTAACCCTTCTGCTTAGTGGCTGGTGGAGCCAGAGATGAAGGTACCATGTAAAGGCATCTCCCCCCAGTGTGTTTGGAGTGGCTCAGCACAGGTCAACAGCTCAGTAGGACTGACTCTCCAGGGGTCCTCGTGCTGTTTGGCCTCTCCTTTGGTTGAACTGGACATGCAGCAGTTCCCCGACTCTGGCTCCTAGCCACCAGACAGGTGTTTTTCTTTAATCTCAGACCTTTAACACCCTGTAGCTTAATCTAATTTGAAGAGTCTATGTTTTGTTCCAGGAGGTTATGCGTATTTGCAGACAGGGTATTGAGGAGTGAATGAGACTCAGTGAAAGAGAATTAAGATGGAGGGCAAATGTTACTATTGACTGAGATGAGTGGAGCTTACCATTATTAATGGCTCCTCTCTCTGTCACATTAGTAAAGCTTGATATTTACGAAACAGGGATGTATCAAAATAACATACCACATAAAGCCCATAATTTTAAATCACTTTCAGCATTAAAGTAACTCCACTCTTTGTAAAACATAATATAACTTTACAATAGATGAGTTGCAATAGATGATTATGATATCACACTAATTAATAATGCACATCACTAATGTTGGAAAATAATGTATATGTATATGATGTGCATTTTTGGAGGTCTATTACTAAAACCTGGTTGAGTTTTTATGGCACAGTCCACCATGTGGTCTGCCTCATGTTATGCTAGTAGCTGACCCAGAGTGCAAGGGTCAAACTTGCGGAAAGGCCAGTAGCTCAGCAGGGCTCTCTGAGGCTCAGTGTTTCTGAGTTTCTACAGAGGCCTCTGCACTTTAAACTACTTCAGCACTCAGCACTACTTCACCCCATTTGCAGGGACTCCCAGTGACCTCCAACGTACTCCTGTCCTTGGAATTATTACGTAAATGGTAAATATATATATAAATATATAGGGTTATATACATGTATATAAAAGTAGGTGAAACAAATGTACAGATTGGTTGCGGGGGTGTATATATATATATATATATATATATATATATATATATATATATATATATATATATATATATATATATATATATATATATATAACATTTCAACTCTTCTTTTGAATAAAAAATAAAATAAAATGAATAAAAAAAACAGGATTATTTATATTATAGGAAGTTCTGAAACTCCCTGCAGTTTTCGCATTTTGGATGATCACTACTGATTAACAGGGCTTGAAGATTTGCCACAGTTATCCTGTATTATCTGGGCTTGGTTTCCCCTTAAATTTGTCTCAGTAACCATAAAATTGTAGAAAACCAGAGGGATCCAGCAGGTTGTGGGAAAAATCACACCTTCTGTGTAGCTTGTGATGCCATGCAAATGAGGGGCAATTCCCTAGAAAAAGAGGGGGTGAAAAACTGCTTTCATCCATTTTATTGAGATGCAACCGTCATCCTTAACCCCAGATAAACAAACAAAGCTACCTTCTTAATTTGCTTAGGGAGCAATTTAGACTTGTACAAGGCCTCCTGCTGAATCTGTAGAATGCCAGGGTGAGAGAATAAGATGACCCAGACCTCTAAGCAGTCTTAATTCACATTCTCCTTAACCCTAGCCATAAAATAATTCCTGCAAACAGGAGCTCAACTAATAGGAACATGACTTGGAAATAACAAAAATAATTCAACTTAAGTGTCCCCAGCACATCGATATGTATAAGACAAATTTCTTAGGAGCTTGAGTGGATCTTATGAAATGCAATATTAATATGTTTATTTTTCAAACCTAAACCAAGACTAACACCTTTTTCATGTCCATGTAAACATCCAAGCTACAGTAGCTGAGTGCACAGATAGCTCGCAGCCAAATGGAAAAGCATAATTGAAATGCAAACACCGATCAAAGGGGAGATGAGTCCCGACAGTTTAATTGTTTATAAATGGGACTTACGGAAGACCTGTTGACTTTTCCAATTGGATCTGTAATCTTTGTTTGCTCATGCATTTCTAAGGCTGATTGTTAGAATGTTCGGAACAATTACAGGCTAAATGTGTTTGCCAGCCTCAGAGAGTACCCGGCACCCCCCAAAAGAGATCAAAAGACCCCGCCCCCTCCTTCTTTATTTCCTTTTAGTTATGTCAATTCAGCTGGAAAGTCAACCATAAATGATTTTTTTAGAAGCCTGAGTATTGGGGACATGGCCATTCATAGTGCCTGAATGTGGAGCGCTGACTCATTGGGGTGATATGAATATTTCATGTACACTTATTGTGCACAACTGATCAAAGAGTCTAGTGTTCTCTCTGTAATGACAGTGTAGTGACGCAGAACCATTAAAGTATTTTTGATATCTAGAATGTTTATGACATGACATCCCAGAGATTGACACACATCAGAAAGTACCTGCTTTTCATTTAAAAGCTGGTATTTACAATTCAGTTGAAATTTAAGCAAGAAAGAAACTTCTCAGATGAATCAACAATTTGAGTACCTATTGTTGTCAATGAATATGGGAGATAGAACCTTATAACACTAAGGTCATGAAGAGAGTTTATATGTAAATAGCAGTGGTGATATAGATGGACTTGATTTTAATAGAATATGAATGTTAAGAAAATCTTCAGTACTTTTCACAGAAATCGAGTTGTGCAAACGTGCAGTTTAAAAAGATACATTAAAACACTAATCAGCAAAACTTTTATGAATTTAGAATGAATTAAACCATTTTGAAAATGGAAAAATCGCAAAAAATTGCAGTGCAGAGGAACTATAGAATCAGGTTTGGGGAAACACTGCTACAGAGCCTTAAACTACTTGGTCATCACTTTGAATAGGTTGAGGTCAAGCTAGCACTTCTTTCCCAACAAAGCACCTATCAAGTAGTTGCATTTCTGACAATCACATACCATAACGTAGGATCAAATGGGTCCATTGTGAAGGCAATATAAAAACATGTCTTACAATGACAAACACTGAATGCTCAGATGAGATGGGATCCGCGGTCAAAAAGGCTTGCCATTCAAAAAACAGAAGCTAGAGAAGAAGAAAAACATCAATGCAGTTGGTGGAGCCAAAGTGAGGGGTGGACAGGGAGAGGAATTGGAAAAGAGCTGAACGAAGAAAAGAACAAATTGCATTCCACAAGCAGCTGAGCATGTCCATTGAGAAATCAAGTCCACAGAAGCAGTGGAGACTGGAGCTGAGAAACGCATATAAGAACATAAAATGAAAAGAAATATATGTTTCTAGTAAAGTTCACATTTCAACATTTTAAACAAGGCTTTTAAAACACTATTCTAAAACCACTGTGAGAAAGCAACAGTTTATTTTTGTTTGTTTGTTTTGCTTTTTTCCCTTTCAAAAATCCTTTACACTTTTTGGAAAAAAAAGAATCATGACCAATCATGTTCTGGGTTTATAATCAGAGCATTTAGGACATTTGTAGTCTTTGTCATAATTTTTAGGGATTGGTTGTTTAGCTTGGAGTGACTTGCCCTTGACAAGCCTATGTATGCTAAAAATTCAGTTCTCAGTTATAAAAAATCAGTTTGTTTCATTTAGTTTATTATGAACTCAGAACTGAGAAACTATTTCTAAACTATACAAGTGCCAGTAAGATTAACAAGTACACCATAAGGCGTGTCATATTTCCCCGTACAGTCCATCTGAAAGTACTGGAACAACAAGGCAACAATTCTATTGTTTTTGCTATACATTGAAGACATGTGGGATTAAGATCGAATTTTAGCTTTCATTTTTTCATATTTACATCTAGATGTGTTACACTTTAAACATGGCACCTTTGGTGGCAGACCACCCAATGTTTAGGTGAGCAAAATATTGGAACAGATAGTCTTAAAGTAAATTAAATTAAATAACACTTAATATTAACAGACATATCCCTTGCTCAGAGTTATGTTTGCAGTACAGTGCATCTCATGATATTACATGATATTACACTTCAAAAAGGTTTGTGTGAAGAAGGCAACAGCTTCTACAAAAGTAAATACAATATGTTGTTATATTGCAATATGACTTCATCTAAACATTGCAGGTAATCCTGTTTCATCCTCTTTAAAAATCTGTTATACTTAATACTTGATTCAGAGAAAGATTTTTGCTAGTTGTCTAGTTACTGTATTTGTATTGCACACTTGTTCCCCCCAAAAAAGTAGTACCTGACTACATTAAAGGTATCATCTGTGATTTGGGGAGAGAGAGAAAAGCTAGCTTTTATGAAACTCAAAATTCAAACAGTTCCAGTTTGTCCTCTTGAGGCTACGCCCCCAAATTACATACCTAAATACTACTGCATTTGGGGAACTTTTTTGAATGAATAGGCAGTACAGACACAGAGACTGGACTTTATTAGATTTTCTAAACAATGTCTGCAAACACGATTACAGTGAACAGACAAATCGATGATATCTCATGAATGCACAAATTTGACTGGCTGTTTCCTGCCACAGTTACTTGCAGGTGTACTATGGCAAACAACAACAACAACAACAACAACAACAACAAGAAAAACAACAACGTTAAAGTCCCTTAAAGTCCCTAATTTACTGACAGCTGCTGGAATGTGAGAAGAGCTTTGCCAAAAAGTGTTATGGGGAACAAGAGTGTAGATTATGGCTTCTCAAACATTTTACAGCCAGAGATTCACTTAACTGTAAAATAAAGATTCTAGACACAGCTATTCAAATAATAGTCACATTACTTAAATGTATGGTCCCATGTGAAGGACTGTTGTCCCATCCAGGGGTGAATTCCCCCACCTAGTGCCCAGTGTTTCCTCTGTGACTCTGATCAGGAAAAAGCAGTAACAGAAAATGGATGAATGAATAAACGATAGACTGAATGAACTTTGATAATGTTGGGTTGTGATATCTGTGACTGTAACAAGACAATGTAAAAAAATAAAATTAATAATAATAATAATAATTTGCAGGACCCCATGGTTATGCTTCACAGACCCATGTGTGTAGGAGTCTTTTACCTCAACTGACCTGAGAATAAATTCTGTATTCAATTCAATTCAATTGAATTTTATTTGTATAGCAGTTTTAACAATGGACATTGTCTCAAAGCAGCTTTGCAGAAACATATAAACACAGGATACAGATTTTAAGTGTGTGAATGTATCCCTGTTGAGCAAGCCGGTGGCAACGGTGGCAAGGAAAAACTCCCTAAGATGATATGAGGAAGAAACCTTGAGAGGAACCAGACTCAGAAGGGAACCCATCTTTATCTGGGTAACAACAGATAGTGTGAAAGTAAAAGAAAGTTCATTATGTTTTATATATTAAGTCTTTTTTTTAATTAATCCACTGTTCATTAAAGGAGACTTGAGTCCAAAACTGTATGTGGTAATTGCAGTCCTAAGGCCATAGTAGCAACCGTAGTCCCAGCAACCACAGCGAGAATGTCCATGTGGAATCGAGGTCCAAAACCATTTCCATGGACCTTCAAGCAGTACCATCCTAAGCATTCTCCAGGCTGTAGCCTCCAGTTGATCCAGAGGTAGGGCATCATCATAATCCATCATAATTCCATAGAGCAGAAAGATATGGCATCTCCATAAAATCATGTGAGGCTCGACAGAAGGAGAGAGGGAGAGGGAGGGTATGTATTCTTACTCTTTATTATTATCATTATTATCATAATGGCAAGAAGAAGCAGAAGAAGAAGAAGAAGAAGAAGAAGAAGAAGAACAACAACAACAACAACAACAACAACAATAACAATGTTATTATTAGTAGATGTGTCTGTCTGTTGTATCAGACCAATATGCCATTTTTACGGTATATAATTACAAATCAATAAAACAAAGCAATATTTATTTTGACTGATTTCACTTTTAATTCCCATCTCTTCTGCCTCATATCTCTAATTTGTCTAACCAAGAATTTGTGTCAAAGTTACTGTTATGAATAATAAAAAATGAAGTGTGTGTATTTATCTTGTCTAATCTTATCTTATCTTATCTTATCTTATCTTATCTTGTCTTGTCTTGTCTTGTCTTGTCTTATCTTATCTTATCTTGTCTTATGCAGACGGTGAGTGACAGGTTAGTCACATGACTGTGTAGTACACTAGATGATACTGTATACTATAGTGCATACTTGCACAAAAAGAAAACCTACAGTAGAAGTGTACACTTTTCCTGTATGCACTGAGTGCACAAGCGTTCCGTTTGAAACACAGCCCATGTGACTGAGGGAACAACACAAACCACGTGACCTGCTGTCATACTGGAATGGCTCTCACCGCTCACTGTGTTACTTCGCCCTGAGAAAATGGGATTCTCCATACGCCTGGCTAAAACAGACACATTTATCCGCTATAAAGACGTTAATAAACAACTAAATAAATGCGGCGTGATAGCCAAGAGTGACAAGGTGACAGATTGGAGGAGCCCAACATGGTATTTTTTCAGTTACCCGATGATGTTCTTTACCTAATCTTGTCGTACCTGGACTACAAATCGCTATGTCGCCTCTCTCAAGTCTGCAAGAGAAGCCAGCACTTCACTCTCCGCGACGTGGTGTGGAGGAAGATAGCTATACACTTTATCAACACTGGACTGACACGGGAAGGAACAGACCTGTGAGGATTTATTTTGTATAGATATGTAGATGGATGGATGTAGCGAGTATGCTAACTGGCTAACGTGGGCCTTCTACGCGAATTACGTAAGCCGGAACGTAAACTCCGCAGAGTGCTTTATTTAGTGTGCGTCGTACGAAACGAAACAGCGTAATTGCAAATTCTGTAAACTAACGCAACGCGCAACGGTCTTGTTTACATTTGCTCCCAAGTCAACCTGTTCAGTTAACTGGTGACCACTACCCCACTAGATATGATCTGAAATAATGTATCTATCTAGTCAGATATAATATTCACTTCTTCATTTAGCTAAGTTTCTTGAGTTTGAATTATGTTTCATTGGTTGTCCATTTAGACACACATGAGATAACCTTTGTCAAAATAAGCCTCATCTTGGAAAATGTAGGTATCTTGGAAAAGGTGTCATGGCATCTTACGTCTTCTGTCTTCAATTATAAGTGATAGCTTGGGTCCATTTGATGTGCTTATGCATTTCCTATAGTTTATACATTCAGTGGCAACTTTAGCAAGTACAGCTGCTATACACTAATCAGCCAAAACATTTAAACCACCTGCCTAATATTGTGTAGGTCCTGCTTGTGCCGCCAAACCGTTGCGACATGGACTCCACAAGACCTCTGAAGGTGTGCTGTGGTATCTGGCACCAAGATGTTAGCAGCAGATCCTTTAAGTCCTAGAAGTTGCGAGGTGGGGCCTCCATGGATCAGACTTGTTTGTCCAGCATGTCCCACAGAGGCTTGATTGTACTGTGATCTGGGGAATTTGGAGGCCAAGTGAGCACCTTAAAACCTTTGTCGTGTTCCTCAGACCATTCCTGAACATGTTCTGCAGTGTGGCAGGGCACATTATCCTGCTGAAAGAGGCCACTGCAATTAGGGAATACCATAGCCATGAAGGGGTGTACTTGTTCTGCAGCAATGTTTAGGTAGGTGGTACGTGTCAAAGTAACATCCACATGAATGCCAGGACCCAGGTTTTCCCTACAGAGCATTGCCTTCCTCCCTTAGTGTATCCTGGTACCATCTCTTCCCCAGGTAAGCAAAACGCATTCTCCAAGCCATCAATATGATGTAAAGGAAAACATTATTCATCAGACCAGGCGACCTTCTTCCACTGCTCCATGGTTTAGATCTGATGCTCAGGTGCCCATTGTAGTCGCTTTCGGCCCGGGGTCAGCATGGGCACACTGAACAGTACACAATACACTGTGTGTTTTGACACCTTACTATCATAGCCAACATGAACTTTTTCAGCAATTTATGCTACAGTCGTTCTTCTGTGGCATCGGAACAGACGAATAAGCCTTTACTCCCCACTCGCTTCAGTGAGCCTTGAGTGCCCATGACCCCGTCTCTGTATCACTGGTTGTCCTTCCTTGGAGCGCTTTTGGTAGAGGATAACCGCTGCATACCGGGAACACCCCACAAGACCTGCTGTTTTGGAGATGCTCTCCATTGACCAGGTTGTCTAAACATCACAATTTGGCCCTGGTCAAAGTCATTCAGATCCTTACACTTGCCCATTTTTCCTGCATTCAACACATCAACTTTGAGAACTGACTCTTCACTTGCTTCCTAATATATCCTACCACTTCACAGGTGTCATTGTAACGAGATAATCAATGTTATTCATGTCACCTGTTCGTGGTTTTAATGTTATGGCTGATCAGTGTATAGTTGCACTTTGTATGTACAGTCTATTGTCCCTGGTATTAATGGAAAAGGGACCAGATATTATTTGGGAGTGGACTATTCTCAGCACAGCAATGACACTCGCATGGTATGGACATGATAGTGACAGTGGTGGTGGTATGAGTGTATCAGGCACAGCATCACTGTCAGCATTAACAGCTCAATTTCAGTACTGGATTGAATGCAGTCTACCATCCAGAAATATTACATTACATTTACATTTATTTACTTAGCAGACGCTTTTATCCAAGGCGACTTACAAATAACGAAAGCGATATATCAAGCAGAGAACAATACAAGTAGTGCTACTGTACAAGATCCATTAATTAAATACCAGAGGAAGCAAAGTGCACAGAGTAGAGGTGTAAGTGCGTTGTGTTTCCCCCCCCCTCTAGGAGTTGGTTAGGTTAAATATCCAGCCAGTTATTGATAAAGACCATGAGGATGACTAACGCATATCTGTACACACAACTGTATACATGCTCGGCGGACTAAGCTTTCACACTAGGTGTTTCTCTACAGAAAATATTCTGACTGGACAGATCACGTGACACAGATCACATGACACACCGTAGCCATAAACACTATGACAGATTATTAGTTAATTAACTCACATTGTTATTATGATTATCATTAACATTCTGATATTTAAATATCTCCATATCATGAACATATCATAAAGCACTTCATATATTGTCAGTAGCAGTACTATGTTTTTCAATAATAGCTTGCGACAAAATAAGCAAATATATGATTTTGGACATTTTGAATCAAAAACATTTCACTGCCAATATCCCAATGTTGCAAGCTAAATAAAAAATAATATAAAAATACTATTTTTCATTGTCTATGGTACATGCTGTGATGAGTCCACAGTCAGGTTTCACAAGCAGCTCTCCTACTTTTCTGCCTCCAAAGACATCAGTGTGTTGTTATGCTTAAAAAGTGCCCCAGGTAGTGTCTGTACTCTAATTCAGAAAGGCAGCCTAAGCTGACATGAGTTCGATTTTGTTATTATTTTTGGTTTTTGGAGATCTCACATTTGTAGTAACACTTAATGGGAGCTCTAAGAGAATGAGTAACTCTTTAAAATGACCCAAATGTATTTTATCATATTTATAGGCAGCTATTACTGCCTTCTTTAAAATAAATAAATAAACTTGCATGTGTTATTAAATCAAAAATCTATGTGTTCTTTTAGATATCCTACCATTGCCCTAAAGGACAGGGTGAAGTTTTCCCAAAATTGGAGTCACGGTGTTTGTCGTAACAATGTCCTTCTCAAGTGGAAGATAAAGTAAGTTCATTTTACTTTATAGAATGTCTTGAAATCTCTTGGGATTCTTATGATGTGCTAGAAAGTAAGGTACATTTTCTCAATAGACATAACCAAGAACCATCTAATTTCAGGAAAGAGGCAATTGGACTTGACATGTCAGAAGACCAATCATGCACATTTTCCTGTAGCCTGTCAGCAAACATCGATCCAGCATATCTTACTCTGGAAAAAAGTTAATTGTGTTGTGGTGTTCAGAAGTTCATTTTCCTGATGCACACTGGTGCAGGAAAGTGCATTTACACAAAAATACGTAACACCGTTCAGATTTCAACCTTCAGGATTCTGAAGCTTGAGGCCATAAAAGTGTTCAAAAGATGTCAGATGCTCCATGACCTATGGGCAGCGCTTCTAAAGCTCAGACTAAAGCTTAATAGGCCACTTAAAAATATTTCTTTAAAGTATTGGATTAGTCAGTAAATTCATTATAAAATATTGAAAAAAATCTGTTTCCTATTACAGTAGTCCTATGGGATGTGTTGAGAAGCCAGAGCTTCTGTTTTAATCAGCTGATGAAATCAGTTAGCTCAATGATATGGGTAACACTTTACAGTAAGGGTACATGATTAATCATGTACTAGTATCTGAATTACAGTCATGTGAAAAAATAAGTACAATATAAGGAAATTGTTGTTGTTGTTTTATACATATTTAGACAAGCAAACATTTGATCCTCTTTGAAACAGTTCCTATTAATAAAGGTGATATACAGTGAGGGGAAAAAGTATTTGATCCCGTGCTGATTTTCTACGTTTTCCCACTGAGAAAGAAATGATCAGTCTATAACTTTAATGGTAGGTTTATTTGAACAGTGAGAGACAGAATAACAACAAGAAAATCCAGAAAAACGCATGTCAAAAATGTTATAAATTAATTTGCATTTTAATGAGGGGAAATATGTATTTGACCCCTCTGCAAAACATGACTTAGTACTTGGTGGCAAAACCCATGTTGGCACAGAGGTCAGACGTTTCTTGTAGTTGGCCACCAGGTTTGCACACATCTCGGGAGGGATTTTGTCCCACTCCTCTTTGCAGATCTTCTCCAAGTCATTAAGGTTTCGAGGCTGACGTTTGGCAACTCGAACCTTCAGCTCCCTCCACAGATTTTCTATGGGATTAAGGTCTGGAGACTGGCTAGGCCACTACAGGACCTTAATGTGCTTCTTCTTGAGCCACTCCTTTGTTGCCTTGGCCGTGTGTTTTGGGTCATTGTCATGCTGAAATACCCATCCATGACCCATTTTCAATGCCCTGGCTGAGGGAAGGAGGTTCTCACCCAAGATTTGACGGTACATGGCCCCGTCCATCGTCCCTTTGATGCGGTGAAGTTGTCCTGTCCCCTTGGCAGAAAAACACCCCCAAAGCATAATGTTTCCACCTCCATGTTTGACAGTGGGGATGGTGATCTTGGGGTCAATCCTCCTCCTCCAAACACGGCGAGTTGAGTTGATTTGGTCTCATCTGACCACAACACTTTCACCCAGTTGTAATCTGAATCATTCAGATGTTCATTGGTAAACTTCAGCTGGGCATGTATTTGTGCTTTCTTGAGCAGGGGGACCTTGCGGGCGCTGCAGGATTTCAGTGCTTCACGGCGTAGTGTGTTACCAATTGTTTTCTTGGTGATTATGGTCCCAGCTGCCTTGAAATCATTGACAAGATCCTCCCGTGTAGTTCTGGGCTGATTCTTCTAATGATCCTTGCAACTCCACGAGGTGAGATCTTGCATGGAGCCCCAGGCCGAGGGAGATTGACAGTTCTTTTGTGTTTCTTCCATTTGCAAATAATCGCACCAACTGTTGTCACCTTCTCACCAAGCGGCTTGACAATGGTCTTGTAGTCCATTCCAGACTTGTGTAGGTCTACAATCTTGTCCCTGACATCCTTGGAGAGCTCTTTGGTCTTGGCCATGGTGGAGAGTTTGGAATCTGATTGATTGATTGATTTCTTCTGTGGACAGGTGTCTTTTATACAGGTAAAGAGTGTGCTCCTAATCTCAGCTCGTTAGCTGTATAAAAGACACCTGGGAGCCAGAAATCTTTCTGATTGAGAGGGGGTCAAATACTTATTTCCCTCATTAAAATGCAAATCAATTTATAAAATTTTTGACATGCATTTTTCTGGATTTTCTTGTTGTTATTCTGTCTCTCACTGTTCAAATGAACCTACCATTAAAATTATAGACTGATCATTTCTTTGTCAGTGGGCAAACGTACAACATCAGCAGGGAATCAAATACTTCTTTCCCTCACTGTACGCTATAAAATGACACATAAAATTTACATTTTGTAGTAACTGTCACAATTTAAATAAACAAAAAAGAGGGTTATGAAATGGCCTAGTCAAAGCCAAGATTTGAATCCCATTGATATGTTGTGGGGGATTTGAAAAGGGCAGTACATGCAAGAAAACCCTCAAACATCTTGCAACTGAAAGAATATTGCATGGAAGAGTGGTCAAAAATTCCAGCAAGCCTGGTGGACAATTATGCAAAATGCCTCCATGAAGTTATTTCTGGTAAAGGGGGCTTCTGAGGCCAAGGATGTACTTATTTTTTCCACTGAAGAATGTCATATTTATTGATATTTCTGTTGAATAAATGATTGGAAAAGAGAATTTTCCTTGTGGTTTTCATAAATACATTTTATTTATAAATATTTTCATAATAAAGTATATCAACTTTATTAATAGGCACTGTTTCAAAAAGGATCAAATGTTTGCTTTTCTAAATATGTCAAAAAAGCCTACAATGTCCATGGGGTGTGCTCATTTTTCACATGGCTTTCACATAACAACTGGGCCTGTGAGAAAATGTATTTTCCCCTGTAGTAACTAATTCCCCAAATCTGTGAAACTGCATTCATAATTGGGTTCAGTTGAACTATACGCAACAAGGCCTGTTTTGCTGCAAACCCTGTTCAATCAAATCAACACTTAAATAGAACTTTAACAGCATGAAGTTGGTTAAAAGGTTTTACCCAGTAACACACTATGCCAAAACTGAAAGAAATTCCAGAAATTATGAGGAAGAAGGTGAACGAAATACATCAGTCTGGGAATGGTTACAAAGCTATTTCAAAGGATCTGGGACTCCAAAGAACCACAGTGAGAGACATTATCTCCAAATGGAAAAATTCTGCTCAGTAGTGAATCTTCCCAGAAGTGGCCAACCTTCCAAAATTCCTCCAAGAGCACAGCAACTACTCATCGAGGATGTCACAAAAGCGCCAAGGACAACATCAAAGGCCACTGATCATGACCCCTCGATCTGAAAGACACTGGGCAAAAAATGGCATCCATGGAAGAGTGGCGAGGTGAAAACTACTGATAATCCAGAAGAACTTTAAGGCTCAAATGATTGTTGCCAAAACACATTTTGAGGAGAATGTTCTGTGGACTGATGAGTCGAAAGTGCAACTTTTCGGAAGACAGGGTCCCGTTACATCTGGCATAAACCAAACACAGAATTCCACAAAAAAGAACATCATACCTACAGTCAAGCCTCATGGTGGCAGTGTGATGGTGTGGGGATGCTTTGCTGCTTCAGGGCCTGGGCAACTTTTAGTAATTGAGGGAAATAATTTAATTCTGCTTTCTACCAAAAAATCCTAAAGGAGAATGTCCGGTCTTCAGTCTGTAAGTTGAAATTCAAGCGCAACTAGATTATGCAGCAAGGCAATGATCCAAAGGATAGGAGTAAATCATCCTGGAAGTAAGTGAAAGGCTGATCTCCAGTTATAGGAAGAGTTTGGTTGCCGTTATTGCTGCTAAAGGTGGCACAACCAGATTTTAAGTTTCAGGGGGCAATTTGTTTTTCACATAAATAGGTGTTGGATAGCTTTGTCTGCTTCAATAAAATAAAAATAATAATAGAAATTTTATTTTGTGATTACTCAGGTTGCCTTTGTTTTATGTTATATTTTGAAGCTGAGTATGAGATACACAAAAGAAGAAATCAGGATGGGGCAAATTATTTTCACTGTACATGATTAATCAGTATCTTTATTATAGTATAGTCTTACCAAGATATGACACGACCAGTTATTAAGATACTTAAAAAATTTTTTTTTTTTTTTTTTTTATATTTTTTTTTTTACTTAAAGGATTGTATGTTTTTTTTTAAATTTTTTTTTTTTTCCCTTTTTTAAAAAAAATTTTTTTTTTTTTTTTTTCAAAAAAAATTATAAATATGTTTGTGGGTGTGTTATTGACATTAACAGCTGGGACAAGAAATCACTGTCATGTTTATTATCCACTTTATCATTAGAAGCCTGATTGAGCTACATGTGTAGGAGTAATTTCCATCCCTTAATTTTTCCCCACAGCTTGTTGCCGTGGCTACAGCTAGATGGAGATTTGCTGTATCTTTCTCAGGCAGCTGACATTGGAGCATACGATCTCAGGGGGGCTGAGAGAGGGAGGTTTCAACATAATAGGGTGGACGTTTTTTCAGGACACCAAGAAGACGTGTGTCGATTCACATTGACGGATGAACATCTCATCAGCGCTGGAGGGTAATTTATAGTTAGTTTTTAATGACATGTTGGTAATCATCCATCAGCAGCCTATCTGATACTGTAATTAGGTTCAAACTACTAAATATTGGTATGTTTCAGCAGCATAACAAGGAAAATCAACAAAGAGTGTATTAATACGGTGTTGGTCTATCAAGATCTGATCGAACGGTTTCATTGCACCTTGGCATTTATGCTAATTCTTCCAAAATATACTCTAATTTTGGTATTTTGATGATGATGGTGAAGGCGAGCACTATATAACACATCACTCCAAATTCTCCCAGGTGATAAACTGGTTGAGATCTGGTGACTGAAGACTGTAGCATATCATTTAGATTATGTTCATTCTCAAACCATTAAATGAGCCCTCGTGCCCTGTGAATGCTGACATTGTTGTCCTGGAAGAGACCACTCCGATCAAGAAGGAACATCAGAGGATAAAGGTGATAGAATAAATTTGTATTGATTTGCAATGAGTCTTCCCTCTAAGGGGACAGGTGGACCCAAACCTTGGCAGCAAACTGCCCACACATCTTAACCAAGCTACTGGTTTATCCTTTAACATAGCACCAATCTGTTCACATGGAGGAATCTCTACAGCTTTACAAGGGTTGCAATAATAATAATAATAATAATAATAATAATAATAAATAAAATAATAATATTAATAGTAGTAGTAGTAGTAATGATGATAAAAACTGCACTACTAAAAACATTTTAAAAAAGTTTAAAAACGGTACAGTAGAGATTATGTGAGCTTAATATGTACACCCTATATTAATATGCACAGCCTATATTTCCATATGGAAAAACAAATATATTTTTCAAATATATTTCACGCAGACACACACACACGCACACACACACACACACACACATATACACACACACACAGTGGAGGAAATAAATATTGAAGGCGTCAACATCTTTTTCAGTAAATATATTTCCAATGAGGTTATTCACATGAAATTTTCACCAGACTTTGGTATTAATTCAAGAAACCTGGAAATATAAAGAATTCGCAACATTAAAGTCCATAAATAAAGTTATGTGTAATAAAGTGGAATGACAGAAAAAAAGTGGGGGTTTTTTCACGCTAAGAAAAAGCAGTTCTCCAAGGCAAAGTAAGGCAAGGAACCAGCTGAAATCCGTAAGTAATTATACTCCCTATCTGTGCAAATTAATATCAGCTGGGTTAGTAAATTGATGGTCTGTAAAAATGCTTTTCGTTACCAAGGTTTTACACAAGAAACGTCTCATGATGGGTAAAAGCAAAGAGCTCTCACAAGACCTTCGCAACATTATTGTTGCAAAACATATTGATTGAATCAGATACAGACGTATTTCAAAACTTCTGAATCCTCCAGTGAGCACCATTGGGGCCATTATCCGCAAGTGGAAGCAACCTCACTCTGTCATCAACCGGCCACACACAGGACCTCCTCGCAAGATATCTGACCAGGGCGTCAGAGGAATAGTCAGAAGAGTAGCCCAAGAGTCAAGGACCACTCGGAAAGAGCTCCAGAAACACTTGGAGGCAGCAGGTGCCATCGTCACATAGAAAACAATAGGCAATGCACTCCACTGCTCACGCTCATTCCCGCAAGACTCCATTAATAAAGAAAAGGCTTGTAGAAACTCGTTTAAAGTTTTCTACAAGTTATTTGGACAAGCCTGTGAAATACTGTGAGAGTGTAGTCTGGTCAGACGAGAGCAAAATGTAACTTTTTGGCTGTCATACTACACACCTTGTTTGGAGAAGAAATGGCACTGCACATCACCCTTGAAACACTATACCAACAGTGAAGTTTGGAGGTGGAATCATCACGGTGTGGGGCTGTTTTTCATCACATGGTACTGGCAGACTTCATATAACTGAAGGAACGATGAATGGAGCCCTTTACCGGGAGATTCTTTAGAAGAATCTGCTGCCATCCACCAGGATGATGAAGATGAGACATGGTGGGACCTTCCAGCAAAACAGCGATCCAAAGCATACAACAAAGGAAACTCTCAATTGGTTTCAGAGAAAAAAATGGCCCAGTCGTTAGAATGACCCAGTCAATCACCTGACTTGAATCCAATTGAACAAGATTTAAAGACTGTATGTTTAGAAGAATGGCATTAAAAAGTCTTTAAAAGTAACTTAAATCTTCTTAAATCTAACTTTCCTTAAGCTGTAGGAAGCCTGATTACATTTTTTTATGGAAACAGTTTGCACTGCTTCATGAACTTATTACGTTTTATTGTGTTTGACAGAGATGGGAAGATCATCGTCCATTACAAAAACCGTGATTATTCTGTGGAGTATTATGGCCATAATCAGGAGGTGAACTGTATTGACTGCAAGGGTGAATTGATCATTAGTGGCTCTAGAGACAAGACTGCTAAGGTAAGAAGAAGACACCATGCTGTCATTAAGATCTTATATTTTAAGCCATTAAAAATAGTGTGTTGTAAAGCATTTATTCAGGCCTGAGATATAGCAGACTAGTTTTATCTTGACTGGAACACATGATGGGTAACTTAAAGACTGTAATCAATGTCTAATGCTTTGTCTCCTAAACTGGTGTTTGGGGATCCCCAGACAGCCTGTGTTTTTATTTTGGGTCAGCTCCCAACACATCTGTATCATGTATTCATTTCTTGATTGCTTTATATAGGGAAAAGCAGAGGGAAAGTTAGTCTGTACTAGAGATGCACCGAAAGGAAAATTCTGTTCCGAAACCGAAAATTCAGGATGCACATGGCCGAAAACGGAATAAAAAAAAAAAACTCATTAAAAAAAAAAAACATTTTTTGTATAATTGTGTTATTAGACTTTTTAATTGATTTCATGAATTTACTGAATCTGAATTGAAAAACTACAAACCAGTAAAATGATCACACTTTTATTGAAATGAACACACCAAAACAAAAACAATATTAAATATATTATTCTTCATTCAGTACTGTAATGATCAAATTTAACAGAATTTTTATCCAATTATCCAAACGATGTAAAGCTCTAGAAAACTATTATGATGTGCAAAACAGCGGTCAAGTAATTAACTAGGCCTCTGTTCTGTTTATGTAAACGTATTTCCATCTTAATTAAAGCTTATTGTGCAAAACAGCAGCAATAGAACTAAAACCAACATCAAACTGTAAACAACAGATGTAGCATCAAGTCAAGAACAAAGTTTTGCAGGGCTTCTCGAATTTTAATGTGATTGTTGTACACACAGCAAATTGGAATACTTTCTATTTAAGCAAAAGTGGCAGGTTTCTCTTCAAAAGCAAAAGCTGCTCAGCTTTCTGGCGGGTGAGACGCTTCCTCTTCTCATCATGAGATGTTGCACTGAATAGTCTTACTTTCTGTGCTGGTTCTTCGGGCAGATAAATACCTGCATGCAGTCCGAATAAGCAGTGGAAAGCATAGTTGCGCTTGTTGTGGCACTGCTGTAGATCGGAGCGCTTTCCTGTAGAATCTCATCAAACATGTCAGAAATTGAGGGAGTTTGCGCCTGCGCCATTTCTCTGACACAGTTTGCTCTGTGCTGCGTGTCGATCCTTATCACCTCCAGCTCAGCCTGTATCATTTCCTGTGCTCGCTGCTCAGCATCCATGTAATGCTCTTTAAATCACGGATCTAGTAATGTTGCAATGCAACGATAACCGTCGGTTAGATTGAGAGTGAAATCTAAGCGCTGAGCACTTAGGGGGGGTCATATATTTTCATTTTTTTCATTTTTTAGACAAAAACCAGAAAATGGCATTTTTGGCAGCCAAACATTTGGTGCATCCAGAGTCTGTACATCCCAGAAAACTAGTGGCACCAAGGATTTTATTTCATGTTTTGTTAAAGATGCATGTCTCCAATGTTGTCTTGTTCTTTTTTGCTTTTAGCTGTGGACGTTAAATCCGGACCAGCTGGGCAAATGTCTGCATATCATCCCTACTTATGACAGGGTGTGGTCAGTGGCCATCAGTCCCTCTCTCTGGTGAGTCTATGTTCTTGTTTTAACTTTTCTGATGGTGTTATTCTCTTCATTGTCTCACATGCATGAATTTTATTTGTGCTTAAGAGTTTGAGCAGCACTCATGAGTCCATTATCAGTGGAAACAGAAAGCTAGATTTTGTATGAAATATTGCGGTTGGGGACATCTTGCTTATCAGCATTACAAGAACTTGTTTGAGGTCAAATTTTCTATAAGCACATGGCTTGGACAGTAGTGCCAGCTGCAAATCACAGGTTTATATTAACATGCTCATTCTATTGTGTTATCTTTTCTATAGTAACAACTTGTTCATAGGGATGTGTATATGCAATAAAAATGTGTTGTGTTGTTATTTACTTGTTAGTGAGGCCTTCTGAAAGAAGATGTTTATTACATGTATGGTAGGCAGCATTACGGATAGAGGGCTGAAATGGTCAGAGGCAGGATGCACCAATGCAGGTGGCCAACCTTTTTTTTTTTTTTTTTTTTAAATGTACTCTTCAATTTATTGCCATGCCATTGCTTTGAAGTCAGTCAGCTAACACCTCTGAAATGCAGATGGAGAAGAATGGGATCCTGGTCCTAAATGATTAGAAAGCAGAATTGTGCCCCCTCATGGTGTAGAACATGCAGATTTTTTTTTCATTGACTTGAGCCTTTGCTTTGCCATATCTGTCTGTTGAACTATAAAGTAACATACATTGAGTTTTTGATATGGTACTTAGTCTTTGTTTTTCTTTTCTTTTCTGTTTTTTTTTAATCTAAATGATCATTATTACATTTTATAAGCTGTAGCCTTCTTTCAGACCATGAATAGGAATTACACAAATATTAACATATTTAGTCTCTTCATCCAGTTACATCTAGCAAATCTGTTGATGAGCTAGGTAAAAAAAAAGTGAGACAAAAGGCAATGAAGGACATGAAAGGGGGGAAAAACCGAAGCAGGATATAATGTCGAAGCAGGGTTGCCTTCACTTCTGTTGCCTTTGATTGCTCAGCCATGTATACACCCACACACTTAATGACACACAGCCGCATGAAGCTGTAACACTAGTACTGAGCCTCCACCTGCCTCTGCGTGTCAGGCAGCTGATCTATCAAGCGCATACAGTGTCTCGGTGCTGTTTTATCCATTCGGCTAAATTATTAAACCCTGGTGCCCTGACTGTTCATCCGCGAATTTAGATTTCTGAATAAGAAACGATTATCCACATCATTAATTCTCCAATTTGATGGCTGAAATAGCAGGCCTCTGAAACAGACTGCTGCACCCAAATAATAGACCAACTTCTTTTTAATACATTGACAGTGGGAGAAGTTAATTTAATGCTCTAAAAGGTGTCAACTAGTTTGGCTTCGAAACACTACACTATTTGTAGTATATTGGCAACGGTGGGGACGGCGAAGACTTGAATCAGTTGAATCACTTTTGATTGTTAGGATGTGCTCAATGTGCTTGAAATAATTTGAAGGATGAAGTGAAACAAATCCTAAAGACATTGTAATGAATTTGATGAAAGTAGTCCAATCCGAGTTCTACTATTAGTAGCTCTTGTAAGCCTTTTTACTTCTTAACATGTCAGGATAACTGCAACACCTGTTTTATTTTGTTATGATTACCTGTAATTGTTACCTGTAAGTTATAATCAATGAGCCGAGACCTATCTTGCAATATCTTAAAGGTGGTAGTAGGAGGTTATGAAATGCCGGTTGTACAATGTGCGTTTTAATTTGGGAAGCCGGGTGACGAAGAGCCCCTTGTGTTGCAAATGTAATTGTTCCAGCTTCACGCCTGAGGTATCTAAAGGGCAGGGAGTGAGACAGGAGGCACAGAGAACGACAGCGTTTTAAAGAAAAGGAGAGCAGGGGAAGAAGAGAAGAGCATGAGAAAGAGAAGTGTGGGTGTGCTTTTGACACTGATGTGTCGTACATTTTATTGTATGCACCATGGGGAAAAACAGCAATAGTATAACGTAAATGTGATTGTACTATTCACTGTTCTTGTTGTCCTACTGTTACTCCTCTCTATTTCATTCTTTCTTTTTCTTTGGTCTCTTTCTACTTATTGGCTACCCTTCTGTCCATCTGTCTCTTCCACTGTCTCTCCCCTCCCGCTCACGCTTTTTCTGGTCAGTTTTTCCACTAAACATCATCTCAAGGTTAATTACAGGGATACTGTGGCTGGAGAAAAATGCCAAGGTTGATTCTTCTACTTCGTATCTCTTTGCTGTGAACATGATTGATCTCAGCAGTGTTCTGGCTACTGGTTTTTCCCAGGATTGCTTTTCACAGTTGAATTTGTAACCATGCTAGGCATGGTTATAACACACTTTTCTTTAACGAATCATATGCGCAGAAACCCATCTTGTCTCACAGTAGTTGTATTAGCCTTGCAAGTGACAAATTGTGAAAATGTTTGCAATTAGTTGGACTGGACTATTGCAAACTAGATGATTTCAGTAGTGGAATATAATATAACGTTTGTATTAGTGAATATGATCAAATTATTACATTATAAAAACTGCATCTGAAAGTACTCTGGCTTCCAGCGTTGTTCTTATTTCTCTTCATTGGCAAACCACTTTGTATGAAAGACACAGTGAACAAGAATATGTGAACTAAAATCTGCTTAAATTATTTGTCATTTGTGGTCTTGATTCTTTAGGCTTGCCACCCTCGCCATCAGTGTATCTTGCAATTCGAGCAGTCTGAGTCATGTTAGGTCTTGGTCACCTTGGTCACTTAGTCTTAAAGCGGATTATTTTCCACTACTGCTGGTCTCTTTTATAATACAACCTGAAACAGCTTGTTCAGTTTGTTGAAAGCTGCTTTTTCAGGATTTCTAGTGGCTATAATTACAGTATGGTGCAATGGACAGTGTGCATAATAATTTTTTTAAAGGACTTGCACTGTAAAAATCCTTTCAAGTGAAAATATCCTGAATTAATTTGTAATATTTCTCATTATTTAACTAAAGCTTGAAATTGTGGTGTTCTCCTGGCAGATTTTGCTTGCGTTTAGAAATAAATGCTCAAATAAGTAAAATTATTTGCCAATAGAACAAGACCATTTCAAGCTTGAAATTGGTCCCCCTCTTTCTCTTTTTTTGTGTTTGAGTGGGGTTTCAAGCTTGAATATGGTTTATTGGGTGAACCCTTTGGCCTTCAGAGCAGCATGAATCTTCCCAGACATATATATCACAGATGATGAGGGTTTTTTGTATGTTTTTAGGGGCTCATTGCAATTAAAAGCATCTCTAAAAAGAAATGTCGTTATCATGCCATAAAACACTCTAATTTAATACTAGGTTTAATGTGATTTATATGGTTATACGATGCATAACTGGTGTTGATTCTTTCACACTAATGACTCATTTAGTTGGATAACACTAGCATGAATGCAGTAAGGAAAGCAATATGGTAATAGACCTGACCTATTAATAACTTCTAGCCTTTTTAGGCCACACTACAACAGCTTTTTTCCTGTTTGATCTACCCGTTTTTCTCTTATTCTGTTTTCCTGGTGAATTATAAGGAGCATTTGTGAGTGTGTGACTAATAGTCAGCTAAACTATTTCCTGTAATGTCAAACATGTCAGACCCTTGCTAACAAGCTAGGGCTTGTAGGGTCTAGAAGACTCCATCCAAGGGAATGTAACTCTAGCCGATGTGTGTACACTCAGCATGCCAAATCATTTGTTCTCCAGATACAAGGGCTTTCATGTGTTTTATGCGAGTCTTCATACAAGCTAAAATTACATTCTAGTTCAAGTGACTGTGACAAATGTTAAGACATTAATAATTTTAATGTGCAAAATAAAGCTGATTTGCCCCGACATGTTACTTTTCTGGGTTCCATAAGCATCGTACTTCTTAGATCATAGTATGATGGACCTGAAACTAGAGTAGTTTTGGGAGTTTTGGTTCAGTGATTTTTGAAAACCCTACTGTAAAAATTATCAGAGAGTTTGTCACTGAATTAATTAATAGTTTCTGTTTGTTCATATATTATGTTTTGCTGGGAAAATGTTAGTAATTTCAGCACCATAGATACATGTGAGTGATCAAATACACTGCTTCCCTTGGTATAATGATGACAAGCGTGGCCGTTGCTCCTGGATATTCTGACTGTAGCCAGTCCATGTAGTGTTCATGTATACCTTCGTGTGTATGTGAATGATTTCTCATAAGCTGTAGCACAAAGGTTGATGCATATGGTCATATGGTCTCCAGGAGTTGTGCTATACGCACAATTGGTCGAGCCTGTGACAGTTGATCTGCATGTGTCAAAGAGCAGAGTAGACAATGCCTCAGCAGTTGTAGTGAGTCTACATTGATCAGACCATGGGAGATGAAGGGGGAGGGGGTGCAAGGCATCGAAGAGAGAAGCAACCCCAAGGAGAGGTGAGAAAGGGTCCTTTTTGGCAGAATCTGTTTTGTCTAGAGTTGGTCAAGCACAACTACAAAGATGTTGCAGGGGTACTGCCTTTGAAACGTTCCAAAGAAAATGATTGTTGGATAAACCGCCCCCAAATCGCCTCTCCCTGGCAAACGGAGGGAGCATGACCTCTGACCCTTCGTATCAAAGTACATGGAGACTCACCCCTCTATGCTGCCCCAACCTCACCCACCACAATTTCACCCCCATTGCTCCACCCCACTCAAACACAAAAAAAGAGAAAGAGGGGGAAAAAATCCTGAAACTTGCGTCTTCCATTCTTTATTTCGTCTCTCTCTCTCTCGCTTTCTCGCTTTCTCAAGTCTAGTAGAGCGAGCTGTGTCTTAGGAGTCAAGAATTCAATTAGTTTTTTACAAAAAAAAAAAGCAAGTGAATGAAGGGGGGGGGCTGCAACAATAAAGCGATAACGGACAGAATGTGCATTCCCACATGTTAAATACAGGGCGCTTACTACTGAAAGCACTGCATGGGAGCTATAGCCCCTGACTGCAGGTGGTGTCCTGAATAATTGCAGTCAATATGCCCCTTCTATGCAGGCTTTGCAGAAGCAGATCATTAGACACATGCCACATACAGGTGTTCCCTGGGTGCATTTGAGATGGAAACTTCTGGTACTTGCTAAAAAGCATTTTTCCCTTAGATGCTGTATGGTGAGAATTTATACTCCTGTAGGTTCCTTTTTGTGTATGGACTGCAGATATATGCAGAAGCACAACTTTGCAGTAGGTTTTCTATTCCAAACATTTGTAAATAAGTCATATCTGTAATGACGACAATGATGCCATATGTACATTTGATCTGCTTTTTAATAGCATGGCAGAGTTGATGGACGTAGAAAATTGATGTTCAATTAATTTCAGTTGCTTCATAATAGAATGCAAACAACATGACTAAACAGACATGATTCTTCAAGGGCTTCCTGCAGCTCCAAATGGGAAGAAACATTCAGAAAATGTGATTGTAAATTCCTGAAGGAAATAACAGCACAAACAAAAGTGGCTTGGTAATTCTTCCAAAGCACTGCAGACTTTTGCATTGCACCTTGCTTGTATTGTAATAAGACATAATGAGTCTGGTGACTAATAGCCTGCAGCAATAACGACAGTGGGCTGCTGAGCTTCTCATGAATTTTCTGTTGTATTTTGTCCAAATTGATCTGGGGATGTTCCACCCAGCTAAGCAAAAGGCGGTGTGTGGAATGTTCCTCTGACCTCAGACACAGGGGACATGAACAGAAAGCCAAAAGGTCTGTGAACTCGGGTGTGAGTTGAAGTGGGGGGGCAAGCAGGGGCACAGACACCGAGCGAGTGAGAGAGAGAGAGAGAAAGACTGAGGGAGACCTCTTCTATTGTCCTTTTCAGAGCGATATAAATACATCATAACCCTTTTCAATTCAAACATATTTAGGGGCCAAGATGAAAGCACTTTTACAAACTAGATACATCCCTTCTTACAAAGCCAGGGGTCAACCATAACAAATGAACAACCTCCTCCGGGCCCAAAGCTATCCCACTTAAAAGACATGCTGATGTGCTGGGCTTACACTTGCTGTGAACCCTCATTTGTACCCCTGTGTTACTCGCCATTCACAGGGTCTGATATATAATTTTATATTATGTGCTTTTAAAAAGTATGTATTTTCCTTACTGACTCAAAATTGTAGAATTAAGTTGAAATAACCTAACTTAGTCTTCAGATCAAACTAAATTGATATTAATCTTTTTTTCTGCTAGTTGTTTAGTATATTCCATAATTAAATTTCATGTTATTGTCAAGCTACACCCACCGTCCACTTTAATAGGAACATCTAAACACCTGCTCGTTTATGCAGTTACCCAGTCAACCAATCATTTGGCCGCAGCACAGTGTATACGTACTGTAAATCATGCAGATACAGTTAAAATTCCCATCAAACATCAGAATGGGGAATAGTGTGATCTCTGTGACTTTTAGCCGTGGCATGTTTGTAGGTGCTTGAAAGGCTGGTTTGAGTATATCAGAAACTGCTGATATCCTGGGATTTTCACACACAACAGTCTCTAGAGATAACACAGAAAGGTGCGAAAAACAAAAAACACTGAGTGAGCAACATTTCTGTGGGTGGAAACTACTTGTTGATTTGAGAGGGCAGAGGAAAATATCCAGATTGGTTCAAGCTGCCAGGAAGGATATATAATCACTCTTTACTGTGGTGAGCAGAAAAGCATCTCAGCATGCACAAAACAAAAAATTGAACCTTGAGCTGGATGGGTTACAACAGCAGAAGACCACATTGGGTTCCACTCCTGACAGCCAAGAACAGGAATCTGAGGCTGTCATGGGCACAGACTCACACAAACTGGATCGTGTTTGGGATTGCCTCGCACCTCCAAGGTTGGTGGTTTGAATCCCGCCTCCGCCCTGTGTGCACTGAGTTTGCATGTCCTCCCTTTGGTTTGTGGTTTCCTTCCATCCAGACAAAGACATGGGTTTGTAGGCTGTTTGGAATTTCCAAATTGTCCAGGTGTGTAAGGGCTTGTTCACACCAGGACGTTTTTCACAGTGCGTGAAATGGTCTGTTTGCAATGAAAGTGCAGATTCACTCCCTGACAGTAGATGGCACTTATTGAAAAGCAGAAATACCCCGGTACACAAGGTGGCGCTGCACAACTTTCCATTTCTGACACTCGTTTATCACTGAGAAGAAGAAGAGAACCAGTATTTACTTCTTTAAGATGTACACACACTTTTTGCAAACTGGTTAAAGCACATATGCACTTTTGTGAAATGTAAGGTATTTGGTGATTTGGACATCGCAATAAATACTTCTTTAAAGCTAAATCCTTAACAGTTTAAATAATATACTCTTTTTAAATAAGTATTGATTTGAATTATATCAAAGTCACAGCAATAGCATTCACATACTTATGGGAAGACCCAGATATTTTATTTTTTAAATCTATTTTTGGGCGGGGGTAAAGCATCTATTGTGCCCCGAAATGTTAATGTTCCTCCAGATTGATGAAGTGTTGTATATGAATAGTCTTTTTTTCTGGTCAATATGTTAATACAAAGATGCAGTAATGGGGCACTCAGCTATTTGAATAAGAGGTCAAGAATACTTATATACATATATATGCCAGGTGGAAAATAAATACAATGGGCCTATCAATCAGCGGATTATCGTTTGCAAGGAAGAGACAAAGAAACAAACAGTGCTAGTTAGTGCAGAACACAGCACTGAAAAAATTAAATGAATCATTTTGAATATATAGTTGCATTTCAGTGTCATTAGAAAAAATAGCCACAACATAATAAATACACTTGTATAGTATTTAGTGTGTAATTTTGAATCAGGTGAAAAACATTTGACACTTTGATGCCACGCAT